>SNQJ01S0063514.1:78920-119993 GCA_010110895.2 Picea sitchensis
GCGGTTGCCCGCGCCCAGTGAGAAGTTAGGGCGCGGGTTGTTTGTTTTAAGTGGTTTTTTGAGGAAATACTCAGCATGGCTTTGGCTAGGAAGAGGCATGAGTTGGCCTGATGCCTGTATGGTGCATTTTAGGGTTATAACAAGTGTCTCGACACTTCATATCGCAATCTATGAAACTCTGATATAGATCTTTTCTGCGCAAGCTCCTTCCTCTATATGACCAAGGCCATGACCAAGCACTTACGCATAAAGTGATTTTCGCGAATTTGCATTTCGTGAATCTGGAGATGAGGCATATCGACTCTCCAAGTCGCGATCCCAGAAACCCCGAAATGGAGCTTATCTGAACTGACTCCTTCCCTTCTCATGACCACTGGAAGTGACCAAAGGTTGTGCCAAAAGAGGCGCTTCACGAGTTTATAAATTTCATCTGATCAACGGTTGAAAAAAAAACTCCATAGATCCGATGGTCCAGATCTGATCGTGATCTTGCATCTCGCGAGTTTCCACACCATGCTCTGTTGACTCCAAGTCAGCGACTTGTCCTATGATTCGATGGTCCAAATCTGATCTTAATTCAATGGCTTAGATCATATCGCGATTTTGCATATCGCGATTTCGGCGTTTATGTTTCTTTCCTCTCCAAGTCGCGATAGGCGAAGCTCTGAGATGGAGCTCAGATCAATGGTCCAGAACAAACCTCGAACTGACGGCTACGATTAAATCGCGATTTCGCATATCGCGATTTAGAAGGTTATATTTCTTGCCTCTTCAATTCAAGAGTCGCAAAACTCTGAAATGGAGTCGACGGTCCAGATCACACCTTGATCTGACGGCTGCGATTAGATGACGATTTTGCATATTGTGATTTCAATGGTCATATTTCTTGCCTCTTCAAGTCGCGAGTCGTGAAACTCTGAAATGGAGTCGACAGTTTAGATCACACCTTGATCTGACAGCTGCGATTAAATCGTGATTTTGGGAGATGAGAGGTTGGATCATTTCTTACTTTTGACTTTCCAGTCAGCGAAATGTTGATTTATGTCCATGTATCATGCCCGAAGATGGATGGTCCTCCTTCTTTTGGGATTTTGTATGCATGTTTCTCCTTGCACTTCGAATGAACATGAAGGTTTTCATGATCCAACAATGGTCGATCCTCGCGCTCATATCTGATGCCTGAGATCTGTCCTCCTCTTCTGCGTGTTCTCCTTGTCTACTAATAGATCTGACGGTCCTCCTTCTTTCAGGAATTTTGAATGGGATCCAACGATCAGAAATGCTTCTCTTCCAATGATCAGAAATGCTTCTCCTCCCAAGCTTACTTTGTTCTGCTTACTCTGATCTTTCCATCGATGATTCTTGTCAACAATCCTCTTCCATCATTTTTATACTTGCCATCAATGACAAGCATTCATTGTCTGTTAAATATTTGACAACAATCTCCCCCTTTGGCATTGATGGAAACACAAGCACCCACATGCATTCGGACTCTCCTCTTGGACTCTTTTCTCCCCCTTTGACATCAATGTCAAAGAAGAAACATGCTCCCCCTGAGCTGTTGCAAAACATACTCCCCCTATCAACTATGAGCATCTTGGAAATACACTAGATATTCAATAAGTACTCCCCCTGACTAGGTGAATAGATTAGACACAAGAAATTATAACCCCCAACTTTTGATGAAGATATCTGAAAGGGGTTGTTGCTAATGTTTTTTTAAATATATCTGCAATCTATTATGTAGAAGGTATATAATTCAGTTGAACAATTATGTTTGTAACTTGTTCTCTAAGAAAATGGTACTTTATTGGAATATGCTTAGTCTTGGAATGGAGAAGAGGATTCTTGGAGACACTAATGGAACTGGTGTTATCACAGTGAATTGGAATGGGATCAGTGTAAGTTACCTTCAAATCTGCAAGAATTTGTATCATCCATAAAATTGGTGTGCAACAAGTAGCAGCAGCAATGTATTCTGCCTCTGTAGTTGATAATGAAATGGTTCCTTTATTTTTACTAAGCCATGCTACTAATGAGTCACCCAAAAAGAATGCTCCTCCACTTGTGATTTTTCTCTCATCAACACAGTTTGCCCAATCTGCATCTGAATAAGCAGTTAACTGGAAATTCTGATTTCTGGGATACCACAGACCATAAGTCATTGTTCCCTTCAAGTATTTGAATATCCTTTTGATAGCTACCAAATGACTTTGTTTAGGAGCATACTGATAACGACCTACCATTCCAATAGCTTGCATTATATCAGGACGAGATGTTGTGATGTACATAAGACTACCTATCATAGAGCGATCTGTCCTTTGATCAACATCAGGTGAGATATCATCTTTACTCAGCTTGCAACCAACCACCATAGGTGTGCTAACTGGGGGAGCGTGGGGGGTCCCATGGTTGGGTCTCTGTATGAGGTAAATGAATGAAGGGGAATTCGTAGATAGGAAAACTGATTGTGGATGAAAATGGAGGGTTAGTGATACTGCGGAGGTGTGGTCAAAAATAGAACCATGATGAGATAACCTGGGAGTCCATTGGGAAGGCTAGAAATAGGCAGAGAAGGAGTATGTGGCTGATTCTCAAAAATGCATCATACTATTAGGACTCCCATCCCCAAAGGGTGAAAATAGCATGAGTGTCAAAGTGACAAGGAGGAATATGAATGGGACAACTCATGTGGGGAAGAATGCTATCGGGTGACAGTACCAAAATGCAGTGGAGGTGACAGTATTGCAGAGCTGGTTATAGGGACCCTAAAGGTAAATTTCAGAGGGTGTGATTGGAGATGCAATTGAGATTCAGAGGGATTGATTACATGTCAGTGTCGATTATATACCTGAAGAGGTCGCGCTGGTGTGTGATAACCCAGTACCTACATACATGACAACCAAATACCCGACGTGAACAATATCTGAAGATAACGAACATAGGATAGTTATTTGAAAATTTTGAACATGAGCATGTGTACCTGAACGGGTATGCAAAAATGGCTCCCCGGGGGCTAGGGATGGATGGTGACCCAGGAAGTATGACTATGTAGGTAGCAAGATTCTGATCCTGTGGCTGAAAATGGATCGAAAAATGGACGCCCAGGGCTCCTGGAATTGAGCATGGAAGTTTTGGCAAAAAGATCCTATATATAGTTGTAGGGACCACATTGCAACCTCATTTGTACTTGTTGCTATAGTGATCAGAGAGGAGATTCCAAAGAAGATTCGGAGATTCTGGGAGTGCAAGGAGGTCGATCTGGGAGGTGCAAGAGTCAGGTTAGTGGTCTCATCCTCCTGTACAGTAGTTAGATGTTATTTGTTGGGTAGGACCATACAGATAGCCGTACGGTAGGTTTTTAGGAGTGGGCCCCTCAAATCCACTGGTGATCGATGGAGACCCGCACATGCATGTGTGGCTGTAATGGGTACAGTCGTGCATGGGCGCACCCTAATTTGGGAGACAGACATGCATGAGATGCGTGCTTGTTCGATGCATAGTTGCACATATGTGCGTAGCTGTGTTTTCGACAGTGGCGCACTTATGCGCCACTCTGTAGTGGACAGGCGTGCATTTGATGCATGCCTATGGGATAAACAGGTGCACATATGTGCACGCCTGTGGGGTGAATAGGTGCACATGAGTTCGCGCCTGTGGGGAAAACAACTGCGCCCTAGAGGCAAAGCTGAGGGTGAAAAATAACTAATCTTTTTTGGGGTATTTTAGATGTTTTGATGAATTGTGATAGTTGATCTAGTACTGTATATGTGGATGCAGGTGATCATTTGGGATGATGTCGATCCATTTGAGAGAGAGGGATTGGGATCGACTGAGGGAGGTCATAAGGGATGAGGAGTCAGCAGTTCTTGGTGCTTTGGCGGCCTATGGACTGCTGAATGTTTTTTAGTGTCCACTGGTGAGGGCACAGGAATATCTACTGCAATTCCTGATCTCCATGTGGAGTCCAGAGTTACATTGTTTCATTGTGCATGGGGAGCACTTGGCATTCTCTACTGAGGAGGATGTCTATTTTCTGACTGGGCTCCCTTTTCGAGGAATCCTGCTACCGACCGAGCCGGTGATAGTTGGAGATGGGTAGTTGGCTACCCTTGCCCGGGCATATTGCTCAGGAGAGGATTTCATGTCCGGGTCTATGGTGAGGATTGGGGCGATGAATTCCATGGTACATCATTGTGTGGCAGCGATGATTGTGAGAGTGTATGGGTCACTTGTGACTCAGCGTATTAGTGGAGGCCAGCTGAGGATCATGCAGTGGGCACTCGGGGGTGAGCATTTTTCCTGGGGCTTGATGTTGCACACCAAGATGGTGGGACAGCTTACCAAGTGTCGAGTGGCCGAGTCAGGGGATTTTTCTTTCAAATCCATCCCGGTGGCTTGGTTTCTAGAGAGGGTGTCGATGTTGCACATGAGAGTGTTGTTAAACCCACCAGGGGTGCGAGAGCCGCAACTACGGCAGTGGGCAATGATATTGGTTCGTCATGGGGGGGGTGAGGGTGCACATTACTTCATGGTTGAGGTTGCACAAGTGTGGCATCAGATGCCACAGATAATTTTACAGTTTCCAGATTTATGTGATGACCTCGAGATGCTATTGCCTCAAGGAGAGGTATTCGACCACCGAGGTATGATGTTGTTTTTGCTGGTTTTTTATTTATGTTAGATATTATAGCATATGGTTGATGTTTGTATGGATGTTGATTCTATCATGTGTTTGTTTATGTAGATGTGGGACCGTGTGGACTAGAGGTCGAGATGATCATAGCGTCAGGCTGCTAGGGGCCTATGAGACCATCACGGGTCAAGCTATGAGCAGAGGAGAGGTGGCGATGAGAGGATGTTGGGGCGAGGCTTGGTGATTATGATAGAGTGTCCAGGAGGCACCGTTATGATGACCCCAGTGCAAGTTCGTCACATGCTCCTCTGGTTGTGGCTGGGGGAGAGTTTGATGATTTTCATCACTGATTAGAGGCGGTTCTTCAAGGAGTGCCCGAGGGGATGTGGGTGAGGATCCAGGATGAGGGGATCCTGGAGCAGTGTATTGGGCTGTCGGTAGAGTCACGGACCCTGATCCGTAGAGCAGTTGTAGTCGGAGTTGTGATGATTGGGCAGTTTCCCCCAGGACCTGAGGGACCTAGAGATGGTGGGGTACCTCCGCCAGAGGGAGGACCTGGTGTTGGAGCACTGGAGGCGCCCTGAGGGTCTCTAGATATGTATTTTTTTTGTTTGATATAGGCTGGTGAGACCGTTTTGCATATTTGTGACATCCATTTTTGTATTGATAGGGATGAGGTGACTCCCCTGTCGATGGGAAATGTACTGTTTTTGTAAACACTTATGACATTTTGACTGATATATATATATATGGATATACATTTTTGGATCTTGGTAATGTGTACATGTGGTGTGTGTTTTTTGTTGATGATGTCTAATGTATGTGTTATGACAGATTATTGATGTGATAAATGCCAATCTAATACTAGGTTAGCCCTATTATCTGCTATTTGATTAAATTGTCTTGGAATATGTGTGAATGTGATGGAATCAAATTGTCAAGATAACAGTCTAACTTGCAGGTATTTGTGGAAGAGGCAAGGATCGTGAACGTGGTACACGTTATTAAGCTAGAGGAAGACCAACTGGGAATCAAGAAAAATGCTAAGGTGACAAATATGGAGATGACTGATCTCAACGAGGAGACCAATGACGGTGGTGTATTCTACTTGATTGTTGGTGGTTGAGCCTAAACATATGTTGTTGGTGTGGAGCAGGTCATGTGAAGGTGAATAGAGGGCCCAAGAAGCCGAAGCGAGATTCTGAGTCCAGTGGCTAGCTCCATCGGTGTAACTGATGTGGTAATCTGATGGGGGTGGCATCTGTCAATAACATGAGTGATAGATTAGATGGGAGGTATGGATAAAAGAATATTAAAAAATGTACAAAATACGTACAAAAAAGAAAAATCCTAGTGTAGTATGGTTACGCTCAGGCATAAAATTTCTTTAAGTACAACCTGTTGACGGGTTCTTTGAGAGGACAGCCTTTGGGGGAGGCCAGGATGTATGCACCTTTAGTGAGGCAATGTTGGATTATGTATGGTCCATGCCATAGGGAGTCAAACATTCCATTGTCGAGGGTATTGTGAGCGATGTCGTAAGCGAGGACAAGGTCCCCTTTGTTGAATGAGCAAAGGTTGACATGGCGATCAAAGGTGGCTTTTGATAGTTGCTTGGCTGCCTCATTGTTTTGTAATGAGGATTGACGATCTTCATCCAGGGACTCTAATTTCAGTAAATGCTACTCCATTGGAGTAGTGTTGGGTAATAACTCGATAGCGGTGCATAAGGTGGGGATTTTTCACTCGATGGGGAGAGTGGCCTCAATTCCCTAGACTAAATGAAATGGTGTGAAACCAGTGGAAGTTTTGATTGTCGTGCGGTAAGACCAGAGCGCGGAAAATAACATATGATGCCAATTGGTCTTATGTTTGTTAATTGTGCGTTGCAACATGGTTTTGAGGACCTTGTTAATAGCTTCTACCTATTCATTGGACTAAGGGTAGTATGGTGAGGCGAACTCGTGGGAAACTCCTAACCTGGATGAGAGTTAAATGAAAATCTCATTCTCAAAATGTTTCCCATGATCAGAGACTAGTTGGAGTGGTACTCCAAAGCGATATATGACGTGGTTAAAGAAAAAATGTGTTTTTATGTCAGTAGTGTTGTTAAAAGTAGGCATGTCTTTAGCCCACTTTGTGAAGTAATCAACTGCAACGACTATGTATTTGTGTCCATTGTTCGATGGAGGATTGCAAGTCATGAAGTCGATGCCCCATTTGCAAAAGGGGCCTGCGGTAATGACTGGGTGTAGAAGAGTAGGTGGTGCATGTGCTTTGTTGGCAAAAAGTTGGAATTTATCACATCGCTTCATGGCATGAATGCAATCATGAAATAATGTAGGCCAAAAGTAACCTGCGCAGATGATTTTCTAGGCAGTGGACATCCTGAAGAGATGCCCCCTACAAGTGTCGTTGTGGCAGTTGTTTAAGACTCTATCTACCTCATCAATAGTCAAGCATTGATGGAGTATGGTGTCAACCCCTCATCGATATAAGATATCACTAATGAGGAGATAGCGAGGTGCCTGGTGACGAATACGTCGACGATCATCTCTAGAGAGGTGGTTTCCAAATTTTTCTGTTCGAAGATAGACGAGAAGATCGTCGTACCAAGGGTCATATGAGGGGATGTAGAAAAGATGTGCATTGAAGAAGTCAGTATTGACTGGGGAGACTGGTAGTAGCGGAGGGAAAATTCATGATGAGTTCGACAAGGACGAGAGATTTCTTTCTCTTAGGTGTTGAAAATTTGAGATCGTACTCTTGCAGGATGACGATCCATCAAGAAAATTTACCATTAATTTGTCGACAACTGAGCAAGTATTGCATGGGGTTGGAATCTTCTATAACTTTGGTAGTTCGAAGCAGAATGTAGTGATGCAGTTTTTGGACTGCGAGAACGACTGCAAGGGCTACTTTCTCTCCGTGATTGTATTTCAAGGGTGTCCTTGAGAGGTTTTTACTAATGTAATAAATTACATGCTCATGATCATCATCCCCTATTTGAACAAGAAATCTTTCTACTGAGACGGATGAGGACGATATGTAGAGGATATAGTCACGGTTATAGTCAGGTGGACTAATTGTTATAACCCTAATTTGCACCATACATGCTTACCTGGCATCAGGCCATCTCAGATCCCTTCTTTTCCAAAGCACTGCTGAACAGCTCTTTGAAAAACCTCTTTTATAAGGGCCCACATGCCCTACTCCATTACTGCATGCGTGTACATGCTAGATGACCTAAAACAACCTGCGTGGACCGACAAAAGCATGAAAAAAGGAAAGTTGCCAATGGAACACACAGCTTTGGGTGAGTTAACTGAAACTCCCGGCCATGCATGGCTGAGGGTTCATCCAAATACCTAGCTTCTTATAGCCTATAAAAGAAGGGCTAGGGGTCCCATTTGGAAGGAGGAAAAAATAGAGTAAAGAAACTCTTCCCAATTGCATATTCCCATTGTCCCAACCCTTTAGCCATCCTTGTGCAAAAAGAGATACAAATCAAAGAAGTTGGAGGACATTTGAAGAGGAGCCCAGGATCAGGATTCGCGGAGTAGTGACCTGTCTCGACATTGTAAGTTGATTCATTAAAGTTAATAATAAAGAAACTATTTTCCCTTCCCACTATATGAGTTCTTCATAGTTCAGTAGATATATGTTTGAATCTCTAACCCATTAGTCTATAGGTAAAATGCATGTGTAGTTTGTTGCTTGTTTTGTACGCAGGTCAATCTTGAGAGGATAGCTGCCAACAAGTGATCAAGCATGAAGGGAGATTTGGTCATATCTGCATGCATAAGATAACCCTATTTGCTAGTCCGTAAGGGGATTTCCCTCACAACAGAATTGGCGACCATACTGGGGAAGTCTCTAGGGTTCCTAGAATTTTATTTTTTGGGTAGTTTTAAAAGACTGGTTTTCTTACCTATTTTTTAGTTTATGCAAAGTCTGAGCTAGCAAAGAGTCTGGTTTCCCATACCAGTAGTCTCTGTTATTTGCTTGACTGTGTTTTTTGAGACCCACAGAGGTACATGTGGCCTATATAAGGTCTTTACACATGTACTCGTACCCTACTCTCTCACAACCCGTGTGTAAACGCTAGCTGAAGAAGTAGCAGTAACGTGTAGAGTCCAGAAAATTTTTGAGGCAATCATCCTCTTCCCTGTCAGAATCAGACATTCTCAGAGGTTTTTTGGAATTCTTTCTAAGTCTTGGTTGTTCACAGTCTTGTCTCGGATTGGTTTGTTTTATGAATTTTTTCCTTACATTGTTTTTTTTTCTGTTAAAGAGAGTGTCCAAGCCTTCAAGAGATCTTGATTCTCAATATCAATGGTCTCTTCTTGGTTTGGATTGTCTGTTGTTATTTTTTTTTAGAGTTTTAGAGATACACACAGCCTGTAGAAGGTCATCCCATGTGTACATGCCCTCTGGCTCTATACATCTTGCGTTCACACGCTTATTGTTGGATTATCAGTAGCGTGCTTGTGCAGGATAGTTTTTGTTGAGGGTAAGGCAGTCATCCTTTCCCTTGATGAGAGTTATAGCTCTCAAGTTTTTGAATCTTTGTCTTAGCAGTTAGTAGCTTAGGATTAATCTTATCCTTAGCTTGCTTTTTCTCATTTAAAAGTTGTCATAAAAAAGAATTTTTTAGGGTTTTTAGACAAGTGTGAGAGTCATTTTTTAAGTTGCTGGTGTGTGATTTCTTGAAGTGATTCTTTGTGATCTGCGATTAGGCCAGGTTTTTTTTCTTGGTTTTTACTTGTTGGTATTTTTCCTTTTTTCTTTATCAGCATTTAAATAAATAAATAAAATATCTTTCATTTTCTTATTTAGTTGAAGAGTATGATTCTGCATTATTAGCCAAGGAAAATTTTTTGTTTTCTTAAGTTCTTGATAGTTTACTTAGATCGTAAGTATCTTGTAGTTGAGTGAAATCCTTCTTTAAGTTTGTTGATTCAAAGGATCTTAAAAAAATAAAAATAAAAATTTGAAAAGTTGTTGAAATTTTGCATTAATTGAAAGTTTTTGTTTCCAGCTTTTTATTCATTTTTACTTTCGTCTTTTACACATCATCAGTTTCAATTTCATACCCCTTAACATAATACAAGCCATAAAATTAATGCTAAATCTAAAATTTATTAGACTTTTATGTTTGTAGGGTTAACCAACTAGTTCAGGATTAGGGCCTTGGATTAGGTTGGAGAGGAAACTCTTCAAGGCCATTAAAATCAAACATTGGAGTCTGAGTTAGGGAGTGTCTAAGTCTAGTATCGTGAAAGTTATCTGGGACCCCCCTCTAACACAGGGGATAAACATGAGGTCGCGTGCGAAAAGGTAGTGGAGATAACCCCTCCAAAGCTAGACTAATCGTAGTGGAGAACACATATAGAGGGCTTGTCTTGGGATTCCGTCAATTGAATTTTCCACGGGGCTTCGTGGGTCTCGAATCCATTTGAGGTCCTCAGTTGTCTTCCAGACCACTTTCTTTCGATACCCTTGAAATGTTTTGGGCTCGATACCCTACTCATTGTGGTCTACCCGAATTTTGACTGTACCCGCCTGGTGACTGTTCACGCGCTGGCAACCTAGTTGCCTATCTTTTTTAGGGACATACACAGATGACTGTGGGGGTATANTTATTAGACTTTTATGTTTGTAGGGTTAACCAACTAGTTCAGGATTAGGGCCTTGGATTAGGTTGGAGAGGAAACTCTTCAAGGCCATTAAAATCAAACATTGGAGTCTGAGTTAGGGAGTGTCTAAGTCTAGTATCGTGAAAGTTATCTGGGACCCCCCTCTAACACAGGGGATAAACATGAGGTCGCGTGCGAAAAGGTAGTGGAGATAACCCCTCCAAAGCTAGACTAATCGTAGTGGAGAACACATATAGAGGGCTTGTCTTGGGATTCCGTCAATTGAATTTTCCACGGGGCTTCGTGGGTCTCGAATCCATTTGAGGTCCTCAGTTGTCTTCCAGACCACTTTCTTTCGATACCCTTGAAATGTTTTGGGCTCGATACCCTACTCATTGTGGTCTACCCGAATTTTGACTGTACCCGCCTGGTGACTGTTCACGCGCTGGCAACCTAGTTGCCTATCTTTTTTAGGGACATACACAGATGACTGTGGGGGTATACCATGGTACCTAAGACAAACATCGGGCCACGCTTTGCAGATTATACCCAGAGGGTGCTTCCCTTTTCGATTTTCACTTGCAATGGTAAGTTTCTCTAGTGTTGGTTGTTGTAACTGTTCTTCCAATTAATTTAGTGTTTGCCTATCTTATCTTATAGGGACTTTTTTAGTGTGTGTTACTTTTGAACATTTAGACTACCCTAGAGTGTCTTTGATCTTCTCACACAATGAAGGATCGCAAGCTCCATCAGTCACGAAGGCTTCTTGGCCTGCCGCCGGTTACACTAGATCCACCCCCGCCACCACTAAGGTGAAAGCTAGACCAACAAGGGTCTTTTGAAGTGACTAGGTCGCAAGAAATTGTGCCTGACCAACATCTAGAGGACTCGACCATTTTAGACCTTGGAGCGCAAGATTTTGGTCAGGTTGAAACCTCCACCACTGATCTTTCGACATCCACCATCGTACTGATTCATCCTTACGAGTGTCAGATAGTGTTGCACACAACAATGGAAACAAATGTTGTTACTCCTTCTGGAGATTCTTCAATTCCCACTACGGTTGTCACCACTGGAGAGTTTCCACCTCCTAACCCATCGTCACTGTTCTTGGCCACCATGGTCTCGATCGTAAATACATCGCACAGTGGTCTGATCCCATCTCTGGCGACAGCCACAACCCATTTCACACCAAGTGCAACAGGCCATCCGTTCTCATACGGGATGCCTAGTTCAAGTACAAGTCTTGTACTTTCCTAATCCACTTCACATACTTTAGGTATGCGGGTAGGGAGCTCTACCGCTCCTCTGCAAGGACACATGGGGGGCACTCCTACTCCTTTTAACACTTTCCCTTATGGGGGAGGTCATATACCTCCTTCGTCCCCTTCACTCGGTGGCGTGCATCAGCAATCCGTTGGGCCACCTACACACCATAGTTTATTTGAAGTGGGGAGTCAAGGACCACCTTCACATAATATGTTGATCAGTTTGACACCATTTTCTTTGTTCAGTGCATTTGGTAAAAATGCTTTCCCATTATCTACTTTCCTGACTGGGGGAAACCCTAGTTTTGGACAGTCTATTCCTATGCAAGGTATTATTCCTGCATAGGGGGCACACCCAAGAACTACTTCCACACCAAGGCCTTGGAATTCTGGGTAGGGATCCGTTCCCTCGTCCGAAATGTGGATCTAGGGTAATTCTTTTCAAAATCAATGGAACCCCAGACAAAGCACTATCTATCCCCACGGGACCGTCATGGAGCAATCCTTCTCAAAGTCCTTTGAACGTAATGCATGCCCAACCATCTATGTCCTATTTTGGAAATTAGTCGATGATGTCTCCACATACGCAAAATCCATACGTTAGCTAGGGCCATGGTTTCTACCAGAATCTGGGCCAGCAGCCAAACTTTTCCTGGCAACCTGGTGCCAGTCAAAATCCAGGCCCCTTTTTCCCAGGTTATCACCAACAACCCAAACTACCCTTCCTGGCAACTTTGCACTTGTCAGATTTGACAAGGTTGTTAAATGACCCTATCTGTCACAATCCACATTGGCCTCCTATGCCGACAAAGTTGCCTTCGGACATCCCAAAGTTTGAAGCCAATCCTAACGAAGATCTAGGAGATCATGTGACTACCTTCCATATTTGGTGCTCATCTAACTCATTGAAAGATGACTCCATACAGTTGTGATTTTTTCAACGTACTCTCATTGGGAGTGTCGTGAAATGGCACATTGAGCTCGATCTCTCAAGATACTCTTCCTTCGGCGAACTGGTGATGGATTTCCTAAACCATTTCCAGTTACCTCTGAGATACAATGCTGGCACAGAGTTGCTTGCCAATTTTGAATAGACAACAGCAGACCATATATTTGATCACATCCAAGAATGGAGACGTCGGAAGAGTTTAATTAAGGTGCCAGTCCCACCAGCATTCCTGCTTGAGTAGCTCCTTAAGTCTTTGGTCCTGCAGTTATCCAAAGACGTCGGGAGTATTCTCCAAAGAAGACGCCATCATGAGAGCTCAACAATTTGAGCTCATCTATTCTCAGTCTGGTTTATTATACAACATCTTGCCAGATGCACCACGCTCAATACTTGATAAAACTATATAGAGAATTGGACCACATGCCGATGGTATTGTTGGTTCAGCACAAACAAATCCCGCTGAGCAATTGACAAAGAAGTTGCAGCAGTTATCTATACAACACACAGCAGCCATCCAAACTACTACTTTGGCTGATCCCCCTACCAAAACATCGGAGGTACACACAGTGCAATTGACTAACCCAAAGGCCACCCAGTAGCGCGAAGGAAAGAAAAAACAATGAAATAAGTGTAAGGGGGATAAAAAACCTACCAATAATGTTGGTGGGGAAAACACTGAGAAATGGAAGGCGAGGTATCGATGCAACTTGTGCGTGGAAGACCACTCAACCCATCTATGTCCTTGGCTTGCAAAATCCCAAAATTTTTTGACGCAGCAACAGCCTGTTGTGTTGACCAATCCATTTCAACATGGGAAAAATATAACCCAAGCCTCTAAAAGCACAGAAGGGGGCAGCCAAGAACCCTCTCCATCTTCTAACAACCCCACATCTGCGAACATCTATATGGTGAGGGGTGATGCTTTTATATCGACTAGAGCGCATGACTATAGTAAACCAAGCACCTCTAAGAAGGGCAAAGAAGATGAACTCCCATCTCTTCCTTTACAGATTGAGAAGACGTTGGGTGAAACAATGACATGCATCCCCAAAGGTGCATTCAAAAAATCTTCTCACAACCCAAACGCAAGGGCCGCCCAGAACTACTCTGTGGTGGAAAATTTATCACAAACCCCTTGTGCGATGTCCGCTTTGGAGGTCCTCCAAAGTTTCCCTTCCCAGAGGAAATCCTTGTTAACCACTTTAGGATCTACTGAGACTTGTAATCCAGGTACAATCATGCTAGATACATTGACTTAAAACCTCGTCTGCCTTACCACGTAGCGTTTCATATAGTAGTGGCTTATTCCACGAAAATTTTTACTCGAAATATCTTCTGCACAGTGGTTGATGAGGGAGCCTTGGCATGCGTTATGTCGTTGGCATGTTGGAAGGCCATTGGCCAGCCTGTTTTGTCTCTATCACCTACTCTCCTCACCGCATTCAACGGTCGTTCATTCTGACCACATGGTATCCTTCCTTCTTTTCCCGTGCGGCTAGGAGGAAAGACCGTGTGTGTCGAAGTAGAGGTAGTCGATGCTCCCCTCGACTATAAACTTTTGTTAGGAAGGATTTGGACTTATGCCATGCAAGATGTGGTTGCTACAGTTTTTCAGGTCTTTTTGTTTCCACATGAGGTCTGGATAGTGACCATCAATCAATTTTCTTTCTCCAGACCTGACCCTACATTGGGGGCATCCACGGTCCCGATGATTAATAATCCTCAACCAAGTGTCGTTAACATAGGGGTTGGTCTGTGCCCATATTTTATGGATACCTTCGATTACCCACCCCCGCAAGGTGATATCAAGTTTATATCCAATCACCATAAGGTTGATATTTTTCAGGTTTCGTCGTTAAGTTAACTCCCATGGTTACCTTCTATTCTTCTATTGAGTTATCTTTTCCTCCTTTTATCCTTTCTATTTCTCAAGTCAACTTAAAAAATATAACTTTAATCTAGTTGACCTCCCTCCTCAGTGTGAGACTATGACCTAGCGGGGGCGCCCAGGCCACTGAGTCTCCTCGTCACCTCCCTAAGAGGTGGGGGACATTACACATATTTAAGCCGAATTGAAGCGGGAGAATTCACTGTGACTATGATGGGAGATTGGTCTTGTTCTATTAATCTCTTAGCTACCCATGAAGTTTATGCTGAGGGTAATATGGAAACCATCGTTGAAACCATACCGATCAATATCTCCCGAAACCCTGGCATCGTGGAGAATGTTTTCGTCGGATCTTACTACTCCCTCAGAGAGATTCAACTCTATATAGATCTGTTTAAAGAATTCCACGATGTTTTTTCCTGGTCTTATGAGGAAATGCCAGGCATCGATCCAAAAATAGTTGAACATGAAATCACAATGTATCCAGATGCCAAGCCTCTCTGGCAGAAGCTTCGCCCAGTTAACCCCAAGAAAGCAGCAGCCATTAAGGTTGAGGTTGAGAAATTGCTAAAAGCCGGTTTTATCTATCCTATCCATTTGATAAGGCATGATTCGTGTATGTACCGACTTCCGTGATTTGAACAAGGCCCGCCCCAAAGATAATTTTCCCACACCTTTCATCGATCGGATCATTGATGAATGTGCAGGTTGAGAGGCATTTTCTTTCATGGATGGTTTTTCGGGATATAATCAAATACAAATCAAACCCAAGGACCAGCACAAAATGGCATTTATCTATCCATGGGGTACATTCGCGTATCGTAAGATGCCTTTTGGTATTAAAAATGTTGGAGAAACTTTTCAGTGGGCCATGTCTTTTTCTTTTCATGACCCCAAGCATATAGTTGAGGCTTATTTAGATGATTTAGCATTTTGATCTTGCAATAGAACGGATCATCCCACACACCTCCGACTTATCTTTGAACGTTGTCACTACTTTCGGATTCACTTGAATCCAAACAAGTGCAGCTTCTACGTAACATTAGGATGATTGTTAGGTTTCATAGTGTCAACAACAGGGATCATGGTCGATCCTCTCAAGGTTGAGGCAATAATTCAGTTACCCCCCCCACACACAATCCTTCAACTTCAGAGTCTACAGGGAAAGGCGAATTTTCTAAGATGCTTTATCGATCACTACGCCAAGATCACCAAGGGATTTATGTGATTAGTTAAAAAAGGCATTCCTTTTTATTGGGACGATGCCACTCAACGCTCTTTCGCCGCATTGAAACATGCACTCACAACTGCCCCTCTGCTTTGTCCACCTAACTATAACAAGGATTTCTTACTATATCTGGCTGCAGCAGAGTCAACCATAGGCATGGTCTTAGCTCAGGAGGATGACTTGTTCTCAAAATATGTCATCTATTACCTGAGTCGTGGCCTCATAGGATCGGAAATCAATTATTATCATATCGAAAAACTTGCATTAGCAACAGTCCATGTTGTTCAACGGTTCTGTCATTATGTTATGTTTCGCAAGACCACTGTCATTGTTGTCATGAATCCATTTCAGTACATGTTGACATGATGGGTAATAGGTGGAAAAATCAGTAGATGGATAGTCATCCTCCAATATTTTGACTTAAATTTCGTTTCAGCAAAGTCCAAAAAGTCACTGGTCTTCGCAGAACTTATTTCGGAGATTTCGGTTGAGTTAGGTGATCTTGTGCCTGAAGAGTCTCCTATCAGAGGAGATATATTTTTTATCACCTCTTTGGATCCCTGGTATGAAGATATACTTATCTATCTCTAGACTTTGAAGTGTCCCACCATTGCTTCTCGTAATGAGCATCGACGCATACTCCATCAGGCTAAGAATTATCTCATACTCAATGATACATTGTATTGGAGAGGTGTAGACTGCATCCTACGTCAATGTCTCACTCACGAAGAAGCAGTTATAGTGCTTAATGATTGCCATACTAGAGCTTGTGGCGGTCATTTGTCTGGGTAGGAAACAGCCCAAAAGATTCTATGAGTAGGTTACTTCTGGCCAACACTTATCAAAGATTGTATCGAATCGGTCAAGAAGTGCCATCCATGCCAAATCTTATCTTGGAAGATGAGGGCACATCCTGCTCCTATGTTTCTTGTCATCACAGTTGGTCCCTTCACCAAGTGGAGGATTGATTACACTACATGAAACCCTCCTTTAGCAAGGGGGCACTGCTATATCATCGTATTTGTAGACTACTTTACAAAGTGGGTTGAAGTTATGCCAACATTTAAAGATGATGGAGAAACTGCAGCTCTCTTTTTATTCAACCAAATAATAGCAAGGATCGGCATCCCAAGAGATATTTTCACTGACCATGGTATTCACTTTCAGAACCAGTTGTTGACTGAGTTAACATCAAATCTTGGGGTACGGCAAGAACATTCATCACCCTACTACACCCAAGCAAATGGGCAGGTGGAAGTTGTAAACAAAACTCTCAAGACTATTCTACAACGAACTATCAACTCAGCCAAGTCAAATTGGCATTTGATGTTATACTCAGCATTATGGGCTTACCGAACATCTATTAAGATTGCAACCGGTTTCTCATCTTTTCAACTTGTTTACGGGCTGGAGGCAGTCTTTCCCATTGAATGTCAGATCCTATCTCTAAAATTAGCAGTACAATTACTATCAGACACTTCTCCACTTGAAGAACGGTTAGTATACCTTGAGTAGCTCAATGAGTAGAATCATGATGTGGCCCTGGCCAATGAGGCTCACAAACATAAGGTCAAGTGTCAATATGATAGTTCCGTTTGTCCTCGGATTTTCTCTGAAGGCGACTTTGTCCTGGTCTATGACCAAGATAAGGACCCCCTGGGGGCAGGAAAATTCAAACCCATGTAGTTTGGACCTTTCATCATAAAAGAGGTTTTAAAAAAGGGCACTTATCGTCTGGTTGATTTTGAATGGAATGCTTTGGCAGAGCATAGAAATGGGCTCTACCTCAAGAAGTATTTCTCATAGGTAGGTCACTGTGGGTAACTTTTTGTAACATATGTATAGTCTTAGTGCTATTACTTTTTAGTTTCTTTTAGTGTTATGGATGTGTCATTGATGTTATATTTCATCACTGTGGTAGATGTCAAGTGATTCTGAGGCGTTCATTGGGTATGCAAATGGTGCTAGTCGGCACACTCAGAGGCTTGCCTCCGCAGCTTGGGTAATCTTTACACCTCAAGGCCAGTTATTATCTTCCAGAGGTATATGCTTAGGTGACACCACAAATAATGTCGCCAAGTATAGTGCAATTATTGAGTTGCTTCGTGACACTTTGTCATTGGGTATCTCTCATCTCTGGGTCTATCTCGATGCTCAACTAGTTGTGTCTCAGTTAAAAAGAGTATATCGGGTTCATGATCCAACTTTACACCGACGATTCCTTAGGGTACATCTCTTAGAATGAAACTTTGATTATATTACATATGTTCATGTTCCTAGGAGATTAAACCAAGTTACAGATACTCTAGCTAATCAAATTTTAGATTGGCATCTTTCACACATATGAAAGCACATTCACATAAACATGTAAATACATTTTTTGCACACATGATCCATAAGACACAAAATATAAAAAAAAACATATATAATATCATAAAGTAACTAAAGTACACCAATGGATGCAAGCGCCTCAAAAATAGGACCAATAACGAGTCATGGGGCTTATGCCTTCAAAACATATATACAAGTAGTGCTCGTGGCACATCAAAATGTCTAGCTAAAGGCAGGGTCTGTGGGCCCTGTTATACTGGTCCAAAGCGTTGGATAAACGCCGAAACAACTGGACCCACGTCCGTGGTACCCCCACTACGTGAGGTTGCATAAATGGTGGCAGGTCCTCAATCTCTACCATTGGGACCATGCGAGTGAGCGCAGTAAAGTTATGCTCGACTCGTCTCAATACCCTCTCAGCCTCCTCGGCTGGAAGATCTCCTGCTACTGTTGGTCCCCCTGCAGAAGCAGGTGCGGCCCCTAGCCAAGGATGACGCTTGTTCCTCACATAGTCAGCGGGTCGCACTGGTCCCACATCTGCACACAATGAACACATATCCGTCAAATACTCTGGTATAACAAAAACATGATATATATAACAAAACAACATAAAAATTACATATGTTTAAAACAAAAAAAACTACAAAGGTGGAGACTTACTCATCTCCCCTCGCTCCTCACGAGGAGGTACCGGTATCTCAGGGTCTCTCGAGAAATCAATCTCGGCATAGGGGTAATCCTCTATAACCGGGATCTGTCATGACAGCCACACAAAGAAGTCATCATCGAAGGACTTATCGGTCCTTCCGCCACCCTATCGCGGCAGTAATACTACCCATATACACACAGCAGGAAGAGAGGCCTGATGTCCTCGTACCACTACTCAAGGACTAAAACTCGGAACTCTCTCAAAAAAGAATGAACACAGAATGGTCTCGAACCCGAAGTTCCTATGTGTTCGCAAATGGCAATCTGTCAGCTGTATTTTCATACACTCAAGCGTTGTGGTACTCCAATCAAAAACTTGTTCATTTAAGCATTGGACTGCACAGTTCATCTATGCATGGGATGCCTGATGTAGAGATGCATAACCAGTAATTTTCCCAATAAGCAATACTATCACCTGTAGCGATAAGTTAGTGATCTTGCTTATGGGAACTTGCATTCTCGAGCGGTCTATATCATCTACAAAGTATAGACCTATCAGTTCCGCTATGTTATGCGGCCCCGAAGAAAAAGTCCAGAAATTGATTGGCTCCCCTCTCCTGGAGAGGCCAATCAAAAAGTAAATGTCCTCGACCATGGGCACCAGTGACTTCCCCTCTAACATGAATTCCTCTGCATTCGGATGTTAGTAGTCAACCAAGGCATTCAGTATCCTAGGTTGTGCCCGCATGAAAGGACATAGGAAAAACTTGAGTAACCCACATTGCATCAAAGTAGCCATAGCATTGGGGTCTTCCTCGACCAACTCATTCACCTCTTCACGCTCTCTTTCTCTCCAATGGACATACATCCTGCAAAACACCAAGGTTTAGGAGGGTTAACCCTTGCTTTTTATGCCTTTTTCATTCCATAAGGGGGGTCCACATGTGTTGTACTGGTGATAGTCACATGTACACGTGTGCAGAGTTTACTTTGCCCGAATGTACACGCGGCCTGTCTAGAGACAACCTGCGTAGACATAGGGTCGACCCTTTAAAGGTCGACACCCCCCTAAAAAATGAAACCCAATAAAAAAATAAAGACTTAAAATGCAAGAGAAGGGAGTTTGTACTTACATGGTCCAGACAGAAGTTTGTTTCGTCCATTGTAGCTCCCGGAATCACCGCTTTTGAAAAAGGGGGTCTTTTGGCTCCAGAGTCAATTTCCAAATCAACAATGGTGATAATGAGCTACCAACTTCTATTTATAGACTTTTTGGCCTCCTTTTGTCGCTTTTTTGGCCTCCCTTATCATTTTCTTTATACCAAAAATCATTTAGGGTGATTCAGGAGTTGCATAGGAGGGATATGATCGGGTATTGGGACAGTTGTTTTTTTTTTTGAGTTTTGAGTAATTTTCGACGGTCAGTGAAAACTTTTCCGAGGATCAACTTGAGCATATAGGTTAGGTTTCTACCCTGACTTTTGTACCTTTTTGTCATTTTCCTTGGCTATAGAATCGATCCCATCAGGTTGTGACACGAAACCATCATAGTTTCTTTAGAAGTGTTGCAACTTGGTGGTAGAGATTACCAGAACATGGATGCCCTAGGTAGATCCTAGTTGCATTATGGTATCTATGTTGTCTTTAATCACCGTAGGCTCAGGAGTCCTTGTAGTTTTTCCTGATTACAAGTTTGAGCCTCATTTGCATGATTCCTTTTCACTCTTGACCTCACCCTCGGGACTCCCAAAAGACATAATGGGTCTTCTTTTAATCCCTTTCAAACCCTCTAAAAATGAAAATATTGTCGAGCGATCTTGTGGCCTTTCACGCTCATTAAACTGCAATTTGAAGTCACGTTTGTCCGACGGTAGTTTACCCCTTTTTTGGTCTGGACGGTCAATTGTATGAACAAAGGTAAACTCTATGGAACATCAGTTCTCTAGAAGAGTACTCTCAGGTATAATTTTATTCCTTTTTCGGGCCTGAGGGACTAAACTTACGAAGAAAGAACCCCCACGGAGTCCATAGTTAAGCTCTTTTCAAACTCCCTAAAATTGAAAAGATTGTCAAGTGACCTTATTCTTTCACACTTGTTAAACTGGTCTAGAAGAACATGCCTGATGGAGTCCATAGTTAAGATTTTTTCAGACTCCTTAAAAATGAAAAAATGGTCGAGTGATCTTGTCCTTATCACACTCATTAATATGGTTTTGAATAGACGTCTTGTCGGTGCTAGTTTACTGCTTTTTCGAACCGACTAGACTATCTTCAAAAAAGGTACCCCAATGGAGTCTCCTTTTATGATTTTTCAAACTCTCTAAATATGAAAAAACACCGAGCTTACCTTCTATGGGATTGTTAAACTGACATCGAAGGACATTACCATTGTGTGTTTTGTTAACCGCATGTGCATACCTTATACGCCAGCCTTGTATCACTTTGCTTCTGCATCTTAACACCCTTGGCCCCCGGAGGATTTTTCCCGAGTATCATTATTTTGAACATCAGTCTTGTCCTTGTGCCTTGATATTGTATGTTTGTCACACTCATTCTTCCATTGTAACGTAACATTCCTTTATTCTTTTTTTCCAAAATTATTGAAAAAGACAACAAAAAAAAAAAATCAAATATACCCCAAAAAGAGGAAGGGAAAAGTATTTTCTTTATTGGCAGCATAATGAGTCTCCCTTGGATAAAGCACATCTGTATGTTTGTCTGGCAAGATTTGGGATGTAGTACGACCTTAGGAAGTTGTTCTCACTACATAGAGTTGTGTTCTCCTCCATTTGGTTATTCTTCCAAACATATGGAGAGTTTGTGTTGCCTCCTGCTTCGTAAACTTATCATTAATGCCATGCTTCCTAAGTCTCATCATTTGTCGTGATGTTGTCCAAGGGAAGTTTCTACCAAGCCTGAGTTGGCCCCTCTGTAATTTGTCTCTTTCCATAATACCCGACCATCCTAAATGTCCAATCAAGTCCTTGTTTGAAATCAATGAAGCCTTCAGTCTGATCATCAAGATTATCTAGTCCATGACCGACGAGTTGTCGAACACCTATGGGTAGTGAAGTCGTACACTCCTACCTTGAGTTTTGAAGATTTTGAAGTTGTTGCTCGAGCTCTGAAGATATCATCTCTAGCCATCAGACCATATCATCTTCTAGAATATGGATACTCTATATGTATATCATTTTTATTTCGAGATGTAGCTTCGTTATGTATTGTTCATGGCTACACTTTACATAGTTATTTGACATGGATCTACAGTGTATTTGATCAGTAGCCATGATTCTATTTTATCCCGAGCATGCGTATGCCCACCTCGGTGAGACATTTGTTATTTTGAAGATGTTGCCTCCCAGTTCCTGGTCCCTGGGCTCACTTGTTCAGCACATCAGTAAATATTGGTAATGTATTTAGGCCATCAGATGCTCTTTTGACCTCACACATTAGGGGGCATCTGTTATAACCCTAATTTTCACCATACATGCTTACCTGTTATCAGGCCATCTCAGATCCCTTCTTTGCCAAAGCACTATTGAACAACTCTTAGAAAAACCTCTTTTATAAGGGCCCACGCGCCCTACTCCATTACTGCACGCGTGTACACGCTAGCTAACCTAAAACAACCCGTGTGGACCAACAAAAGCATGAAAAAAGGAAAGTTTCCAACGGAACACACATCTTTGGGTGAGTTAACTGAAAATCCTGTCCATGCATGGCCGAGGGTTCGTGCAAATACCTAGCTTCTTCTAGCCTATAAAAGAAGGGCTAGGGGTCCCATTTGGAAGGAGGAAAAAATAGAGTAAAGAAACTCTGCCCAATTGCATATTCCCATTGTCCCAACTCTTTAGCCATCCTTGTGAAAAAAGAGATACAAAGCAAAGAATTTGGGGGACATTTGAAGAGGAGCCCAGGATTAGGATTCGTGGAGTAGTGGTCGGTCTCGACGTTGTAATTTGATTCATTAAAGTTAATAATAAAGAAACGATTTTCCCGTCCCACTATATGAGTTCGTCATAGTTTAGTAGATATATATTTGAATCTCTAACCCATTAGTCTATAGTTAAAATGCATGTGTAGTTTGTTGCTTGTTTTGTACGTAGGTCAATCTTGAGAGGATAGCTTCCAACAAGCGATCAAGCGTGAAGGGGGGTCAACATCAAACATCCAAAACAAGGTATGTTGGTCTAACCATGTATTTGTTGAAAAGTAATGGGGTTTATGTCCGGGGACGAAGGTAGAAAGTAGATTTCTTTTGGTCATATCTGCATGCATAAGATAACCCTATTTGCTAGTCTGTAAGGGGATTTCCCTCACAACACTAATCAAAGGGGAGTTGGAAAGTGTCATTTTAAGGTCATTGAAAGAGTTTTGGGCATGGTCATCCCAATGGAATGGGATGTCGTGGCATAGTAAGCAAAGGAAACTATGTGCTCGAGTGGCATAGTTTGGGACAAAGCGTCGTAAAAAGTCATCTTTGCCTTGTAGGCTTTGTAGTTGGCATAAATTCTAAGGAGGGGGAATTTTTGTGATAGCTTGGACTTTGAGAGGGTCCATGGTAATGCCACATTGGGAAATTATGAACCCAAGGAGGCACCCAGTGGTGACACAGAAGATGCACTTGAAGGGGTTCAAGCAGATATTGTACTGTTGACACCTTTGGAAGATGATTCATAGATCATTGAGATGATGAGTGTGTTTCTTGGATCGAGTGGTGAGGTCATCCAAATATGCGAGGATGATATGAGAGATATCATGAAAGATGTATGTCATGACCCATTGGAATGTCACTCCAGCATTCTTGAGGCCAAAAGGCATGACACAATATGCGAAAGTACCCCAGGGGGTAGTGAACGTGATTTTGTACTGATCAGCTGGGTGAATTTGGATTTGGTTGTAGCCAGAGAAACTATCCATGAAGGACAACGCCTCGTGATCGGCACAATCATCGATAATTTGATCAATAAAGGGCATGGGAAAGTTGTCTTTGGGACAGGCGTGATTGAGGTCACGAAAATCCATACAGACATGAATAGTGCCATGTTTTTTGTTAACAAGGATGGGGTTGGAGACCCATGATGTATAGGCGATGGGGTAAATGAAGTCAACGGCACGTAATTTATCAATCTCATCCTTGATGGCCACGGATTTGGATGGGTATAGAGGTCATTGTTTTTGGAGTATAGGTGTGATATCAGGCCAAGTGTCGATATGATGTTCGACAATAGAGGGGTCAAGGCTGGGCATTTCCATGTATGACCAGGCAAAAATGTCCCAGTATTTCTGAAAGAGAGCTTTGTAAGTTGTAATTTATGCAGGAGTGCATGCGGGCGCCAATAGTGATTTCCTCGATGACTCCATTTGTGATGGAAATATCAATTTTGATGGTAGGGGAAATGTTGTCCATATTGCCTTCTTCAAAAGCATCAGGAGAAAGGATAGGGTTGTTGAACCAGTCGATATTCCCTCATGGGATAAAATCCTTGGTTTCGACGGTGTATATGGGGTGTTGGTTAGGAGGGGAAAATTCTTCCTGTGAAAAGAAGATCGATCTACGGTGTAGCGCATCCCATGGGCAGTCGGGGGTGGTTAATTCCTCAAGTATGTCCTCGTCACAGTGGAATTGTTGGGAATACAAGGGATCCAGAAGAGTCACATTGGTGAATGTCACTGTGTGATTGTCGTCTGGTGATGAAGGAGTAGGGGGGGTGATGCAAGGAGATTGTGATGGTTCACTCGACATAAACCAAATATCGAGATACTGAGGGTTAAAAATGGTAGTTGGGCGTACACTTTCCATGGGGAAATGAACAGGGGAATTGGGGGGATTTAGGGGTAAATCCTCATACAAGTCATCCAAGAACCATGGGGGAGTAGAGAGTGCCTTAGATTCAAGAGAAAGGATGTGAATAACCTCTGGAGATGGAGTAGGGGTAATCATTGATTCTGTTGGCACTAGAGGGGATGTAGCATTTTGAATAAGGGCCATTTGGCGATGCCTATATTCGATGATCATGGTACATTGATATGTAAAATGATCAAGTGATTCACATAGGGTTCAAGGAAACCTCATACGTTCATTGACTGAAGTGGTGACATAGTGGATGTCAATGTTTTCGGTACTTGATGACATGGAGGTAGAGGGGTTTTGTTGAAAACTCTTTTGTACTATCGCGAGTGTCTGTCGAAACTAAGGTAGGGTGGGGCAATGATGAGTATAGTGGTAGTACTCTGAACATATGTCACATGTGAATTTGGTCTGCAACCTTTTATTACTTTTGTTCTATGAGATAGCGGAAATACTGGAGGAAGCGACGAGCGGTGGTGGTGCTCGAGGGAGTTGAATGAGATTACGTAACTCGGGGAGATATGGGCACGTGTTGGTGGGGTGTCTATATTTATCACATAACGTGCAAGGAGGTTGGATGCATGGGGGAAGTGGAGTTGTGGGATCCTTCTTCTTTCACCTACCCCCACTTGTAGCAAGGGGTTAGTGAGTGGGGGTGTAGGTGGAATGGTGGGAGTGAGTATGGGAATCTGCATCGGGACTCCTTCTGTTGGGGAGGAAGGGATGGTTGAGGGACCATCTCAGGCAGATGTAGATACCAAACTAGGATTTCCAGCACCATATTAGGAAGGGTAAGTGTTGCAGCTACCTGGAAAGCTTATACACCTGGTGGGGGGTAAAAGAAAGGGATTTGGGTAATGGCTTGAGGGACTGTTTCCCAAACCAGGATATGGCCCTGGGGAATATTAGGAATGGGTTGAGTTGAATTAGTTCCAAGGGATTCTTGAGGGATAAGTTTTATGACTAGTGGGACGTCAGGGATGAAAGAGGCCTCGGTGGGAGGGGGGTTATCTTTAGTTGTCATTCCATTGGAGGATACAACACATACTTGTGTTGAGGGTTGGAGGAGCGGTGGTGCTCCGTGGTATGTCCCTAGCAAGGATGGGTCTTTGAAGATTTTGGGGGCCATCTCAATGAGTGGATAGGCATCGGGATTAGTGTGGATGAAAGGGAGGATGTTATCGATGTTGGATGAAGGGTTAGGATCCTAGTGTGATACTTGATCGATGGTAATGATATTTCCATTATGGGGAAACATCATGGTTCAAAACACAGAAGAGGCGACAGCCTTCATAGCATACATGTAGCTACAACCAAACCAGATATTGTAGTCGAGCGGGGCATCGATAACCTCAATTTTAATTAGAACAGTTTTTCCCCTGAGCTTGACGAGGACATTTTGGAAGAGTCCTTCAGGGGATGAGGGGCTGCCATCGTAAGCTCTTAAGGTAATGGCATATGGTATGAGTTCGGGGGAACCAATTTTCTGCCATATGGATTTGGACATGATATAGGTGGATGTGCCTTCATCAATGATGCACCAATGAACTATAATGTTCTGAATTTTTACAGAGATTTGAAAATCAATAAGAGTAGGGAGGCGAGGTTCTCCATTGTCGAGATCAAATGTGATGAGTCGGGTATTAGCAGGGTTGACTGTTCCCGGGGCAGAAATTAAGGACTTTCGCTTGGTGGGACAAGTTTGAAGGACTTCTAAGACTAACATGGCAGCCGGAGATTGTGCCAAGTCATCAACCAAACTATAATGATGAGTTGCCCTAGCCTGAGGATTGTGGACATTCTTGTGCAATGGGATGTGAGGAATACGAAGGGGGGTTTCAGTATTAGGGTGAGGAATCATGAAAGGGGGTCTAGTTGTGACTGGAATTGCTTTCGAGGTGGTGGGAGAAAAGTCAGGGGGTGTGCTATACTGACGATTTCGAGTTTGCAGAAGGACTTCTTCCTCACTGGTAAAGAGGATAGTGCGATCGATAGAGGTGCCCATATTGGGATATGGTTCCAATTATGGTGGGGTAGGCTACATGTTTGGTTGGGTATATATCACCCCTTGGTGTGGGATGGGGTTTTGTAGCATGTCTAGGGGTGGTTATTTCACATGTGGTTGTGGGGCCTGTGGAGGGGTAGGCGGTGCTAAGGGACGTGGTCCATTCACAGAGTCTTTCATCCATTTAAAGTCAGCGATTTGGGGAAAATGGTGAGTATAGTGACCAAATTCACCACAAAGGGAACAAGGGAAGGTGGTCCTAATATTGTTGTTGTTACTTTCCTGGAGTTTGTTGTTGTTTCCCCCTTGGTGGTTTTGATTCCCCTGGTTTTGGTTGCCCCCGACAGACTGGTTCTGCTAAGGTTGGTTTTGGTTTCCTCCTGGTCCAGGATTATTATTGTTTCAGTTTCTTCCTTTTTTTATGGAATTTTTCGATTGATGGGATGGATTTTGCATGTTCATTTGTTAAAAATTTTGATATTGTTGAATGGGATAAGTCTGAACAAAATTAACCCCAGCATGTGGGTGTCCTTGTGGTGGAGCCATGGGCTATGGAGGGCCTGGAAATGGAAAGTACAGGTTGTGTTGTGGAAATTTTCCATAAGGTACATAGGAAGGCATGCCACTTTCTCTAGTGCTTAGGGTATAGGTTGAGGTAGAAGGAGTACCAACACTTGGTTGGGTAGGTGGGTGTATTATGGGTGTTGGTGGGGGTCCACTTGTGGGTGGAGGTAGGGAAACAAGGTATGGTTGTTGATAAGGAGGAGCGGAATAATAATGGATTCCTCCATATGCCAGAGGATATTGGGGTGTTCCATACATGGGTGGTTTTTGAGGTTGTGGATGGTGATGTGTGGTGTTACCAATCAATCTGTCTACTGAGTGAGACATCCCAGGTTTGTCTTGGACAAAGGGCACGAGTCTTGGGAGATCAAGTAGTACGGTGTACAAGTATCTTGATTGTGAATAGATGAGGTCATATTGTTGACCCTTACTGATGGCTTCTTCTTCTGATTAAGGGAAGGTAGAAGCCACATCTTTACCGAGGAGTGAGACAAGTGATCTGAGAAACCAATCAAGGCATTGTTGTTTGGTGGTTTATGCTTTGCACAAACTACGTCGTCGATGCCACTCGTGAATGTGATCAGAGATATGTGTGGTTGAGGTTTGTTTAAAATTAGAGAGTAGTTCAAGACCATTTTCATGACAGATTGGTAATTGAAAGAAAGTCAAAAATTCTTTGGCCAAAGACTCAAAATTCGCATGGGACCCTGATTTTTAGTCTACATACCACTTGGTTGAAGGGCCAATGAGTGTGCGTTGAAATAATCATAGTCAAATGGAATCATCCATAATGTTGTTGGAAGAGAACCATAAGTGGAAAGTCATGACATAGTTGGCAGGGTCGTCCCCTGCCTTCCCTTCAAACTTGGGGATGTCTAAAGGTAGTTTGGTAGGCATTGCAGGTCATGTAGGGTCATGCAATATAGGATCATTGGTGAGTTTTCTTAGATATGGTATGTTGAGAGAAGCCAAATATGGCATATGGAGTGGTAGTTGAGGGTTAGTTCCAGCCATGGTGCGATTTTTCTGAGTACCTGACCTTTGAAGGGGACTAGGTGGGTTTGTACTTCCCCCTTGAGAAGAATTTGGTCCCCCACTTCCATGTAAAGGAGAGTGAGTGGAAGGTGGACCTTGGGAATTGGACCCAACTAAGGTGAACCAAGCAACATTGATCCCAAGACAATGGCACTCACAGGGGTGTGAGAAGGTGGAGTTGATGAGTTGTCAAGACTAGGAACTCCCCCTAGAATAGGAGGGATATTTAGCAAGCATCTGGAATGAAGGGGGTTCTATGGGTCCCCTATGATTTCCAACTAGTTGAGTGAATGTGTGCGAATGGTGGTGAGAGAAAATAAATAAACAAGAGCCTTTGCTGCAATTTTTGAACCTACACAATATATATCCAAATCAGATGTAATCAGAATGGCATCATACATAAATTGTTTGGATAAAGAAGCATATATGTGGATAGGTGGAATTTGTCCACATGGGGGAAAAAAGAAAACAAATGCCCGTGTCCTAAAAGATGTAACATCCTTCCTCTCAAAATAGCATTGGACCTTCCAATAGCACTCAACAGTGGGTTCTAAAGCCACCGAAAGAGAAACTAGTGAAGGATGAAGCAATCAGTTATAATGAGGGGTGGACGGGGCATATCCTGAAAGAACTGGTGATATTTCCCAATAGCCTCACAAAATCTTATCAAGGTGCAATTGCAGCCCATAATTGCCACCTGGGTAGATGTCCTAAAATTTGTTCACTAGGTACCTCAATCAAAGTGCGACATTTATATTTTCGGCCTAAGAAATGGGTCACAGGATGGATCCCATCCAAGAGGTGGGTGCCTCAAGGAGAGACGCACAGAACAACCGTACCTCGGCATTCAACCCTTCACGAGTATATCCCTGCCTTATGGTGTTAGGAACACTTGACTTGGAGGATTTAAAGTTCCCTATTTGACAACTTCTATTATTTTGAAAATGTGAGAACCAAATAACGGGGAGTTATTTGGATGCCTATCCCTGAAATCCTACCTAGACTAAAAGATTTCTTTTAGCACCTCCTATGGAGGAAAACTTATTGAGTTTTTAGAAAAAATTTAGATGTGGTTGTTTGAGAGATTGGGGGTGTGAGCCAATCTCGTAGAAATTAAGTGGGATTGGATAGTTTCATCAAGAAAAGGGTGGGGTGTTTCGGAATCCCTTTGGAGGAAACTTACTTCAACCTCCACGTTTCGAGATGAAAATTATGTGAGTGAGAAGTGACTTTTGTGTGTGAATGAGTGAAAGTGTGCCAATTTTTTAATGAATCAGGTGTCACCTTACTGCATGTGGACTTCGCTTGGTCCTTACAAGTCTTTGATTACCTAATTAACTAAATGTCATTGGTACAACCTTGCAGAATTCAAAAGTCCCTAAGAAGCTAGCATGTGGACATGTGGGTCCTTTACTATTCCTTTAACTCCCTAATCTGGTTTGATCTAGGAAAGCTTTGAAACTATCCTAGATTGTGAACATGTGGGCATGTATGGGCCCTTTACAAAACCCTCAATATTCCCTAGTGAGTTAATCTAAGAAAGAAAATTTCAACACTATCCTATCTTTGTAGCATGTGGGCATGTATGGGCTCTTACAATCTTAAGATGTGTTTGAAAAATAAACTAAGAGGAGTCCCAAGGGGGTTGTTTTTCTCTCCTAAAGATTTTGTCTTTTAAAAGGAGATGAAATTGTCCCTTAGCCTCTTTTTGATTCTCAAGATCACTTTGAAGCGTGAGAGAAGAGCATACTCAACGATCGATATCCAATTTTTGGTCCCAATGCAAGTTTTACATGTGATGTAGAATGATTACAACTTATTTTTTAGTCAAATCAAGTCATCCATGTGGAAAAATAAAAAGCAAAAAGAGGAAAAATAATGATTTTTAACCCCTAAGTGCCTATGTGTTTTGACTAATCCCTTTATATGAGAGGGAAGGTAAGTGTGGTGCAGATTACAACATGCATGGAATCATCTTTAAGAAGGTTAGGGGCCTTCAATAGATCATAAAAAAGCTTACAATGTGTATTTGTTTGCACAAGTGCGCGGGTCTTAGACTAGATAGAGGTGCTCTCAGCACCAATGCATGAACTGAAAAAGACTTTTGGGCGCAGGTGCACATAAGGAACTGAGTAATACAGTGATTTTGGCGCATGTGCAAATGATGTGCGACTGTGGGCCAATAAAACCACTCACAATTGTCACACGGCCGTGAAGAAAATTCTGAATGGAATTCTCTCAACTCATCTTTTAATTGGATGTTTTGCAGGTCAACTTGGGTCAGTTATGGTACCTACAGGTTAAATAAATATAAAGAAGAGATAAAATAACCCAAATGAGGTAGGAAATTGATACCTTTCCCCAGTGGAGTCGCCAATCTATTGTGCCTCTTTTGTCACCTAGATGAGAAAAATAGAGGTGCTTACAAGCTTAGTTGGGTTAGCTAAGCAACACAGCAGTAAAGGAAAGGGTTAGAAGAATAAAACATAAAATACTAAACTAAGAATTAAACTAGGAATGACAAAACAACTAAACTAGAATGCATAAGGACATAAGAACAAGAAACAAACAAGACTCATGTCACCAATGGAAAGGATTTTATTAGTGAAAAGAAAACACCAAAGAGAAAGGGGGACTTTGGGTCCCTTCTTCCTCCAAGTAAGGGCTCTTGGACCCCCAAGATTGATCTCTTCTTACAGCTTGAGAACTTGAAATAAATGGTGAAAGAATCCCAAGCTAATTCACTCAAAGGGTGAGGTGAATAGCTCCAATGGAATGGTGCTAGTATTCTCTTGATGAGAAAAGGGGATTCCCCAAGAGAATAGCAGCAGCATAACCTTACAAATGAATTCCTTGAAAATACAGTGCACCCATGGCCTCTTTTTATAGCATAACTTTGAGTCATTATTCAACCAGATTTGAGTGTGAAAAAGGGGCCCTTTAGGGTACCCTTAGGTATTTGACCAGCCACCCATCCAGATTCAACCAATATTTGGATGTCAAATCGACTTGGAAGCTGAACCAGAAGTGGGTGGGAGGCCGACCAACATCATAAATGCATTGTTCTCAGATGTGCACATCTTTTAGCATCCATAGTCACACATCGTGTGGATGTGTGTTTTTCTTGTGTTTCTTGATGGCACATTTGCGCATGCACCCTGTATAGTCATAGCCCATTCTGATTTTATAAGCAGTTGTATAGTTTTGGACCTTTTGGAGATGCATTTTTTGGTAATTTTGGTCCATGGGTGAACTAATAGCTATTTGGAGATGTTGGATTCCTGTAACCATGTGCTGACAAGATTTTAGTGATAACACTACTTATTGTGATTCACTTTTATACTTGAAGTGAAATGCACTTTACAATTTTTAGCATGAGCTTTTTCAAAAAAAAGTAACAAAAGAGAGACTTGAACTCAAGACCTCTTACTTAATAAGGAAAGTTTTAACCAAATGGTCTAGAAAAACATATTGTAATGTTCATAAGGAGGATTAGGGGTGTTGTTGTCGTTGTTTTTTTTGTTGTGGAAGACAACCTTGTAGAGCGTGCTGGAAAAAAACTCTTTTCACACAAGAAAAAAAAAATCGCTTCTCGATGACAATAGGGGTTAGATCTCGGTTAGCTTACCCGGAAGATGCACCTTTTCCTATCTATTTCTGATTTTCCAAGATCGCATAGAGTGTGGGGCAAAGAGCATATGCAGATCTAAAAGAGTAGCAACCTGGAAATAAAATCAAAATAAAACTTTGCATAAATTTAAAAAATGTGTATTCAAGATTTATACCTCTGGATCTGAATGTAATGGTCGTATCTTGGGAAAACGGAAACCTTTTCGAGTGAAACAAAAAGTGTTCCTGAATGAAACGAATGTTCTAGACACAATGGAATAGTCCTCTCATCCTAGAAATGTACGAAAATGACATAAAGTGGAGATGAGGAAACTCGGCTTCACGATCTGAATCTTCAACAGGAGCGGGTCTTCAAACAAGCTCTGATACCATGTTCGACAACACAGGTATTCCAACAGAGGACGAAAACCTTCAGTAACCACTCACATAACCAGATAAAATATCAACACACTGATATTTTCACGTGGTAAAACCCCTATGGGAAAACATCCACAGCCCCAGCCAATGCGGCCACTTGGAGCAGTTTATTAATGTAAAGAAAAAAAATTACAGAGAGATTTTACAATAGAGTTTCTCACAATAGATCATAGGAAAATGACCCTCCATGCTCTTTAAATAGAGATCATGGACCAATCGGGTGTTAATCCATGGATCGATGGCCATTAAGATCGAGGAGAATATGAATCATCGGATCACTCTATGTCGGGAACATATCGTGACCGTCGGATTTCCTAACTACAAATGCATACTAATGCATACTAAAGAAACACACTCTAAAACACACTTTTACCTAACGACACAATAGACCAAGTAGATCTTACTAACTCCTAAGTGTATAAATATCCTAACAGGATTTACAACAACATCATAAGGAAATGGCCATCCTCGAAAGCATCAGGAGTGTGCAGTATATGAAGAACCTACAGACAGAACCGAAGGTTGCTCGAGATAAAAAACAAACAAGATAGACTCAGTTGGATCCACTACAATAGTACAAAGAAAGGATGATCGAATAATTGTAAGCAAAGAAAGGGACAATAGAGAAAATGCATGCAGAATGCAGATAAGTGCTAGTAGAGCACATTATAGCGCAGAGTGTGGAGAAGTTGGAAAAGTAAAGCACACAAGTGAAATAGAAAGTGACTCACTTATCAAAAGTGTTTTACGAATTGTAGCTAGCCATCCAGAGTGTGAACTAAGGCGCAATGTCTTGGGATGAGCCACATGTCATTGTTGGGGACCTGTTGGCATAGGCCTATTTTGGGAGGAAAACCTATTTTGGGCACAGACCTCTTTTGGGAGAAGAAAGTCTATTTTGGGTGCATGCCTATTTTTGGAGAGAAAGAGCTACTTTGGAGCGCACGCCATAGGTGGCAGAAAAGTAGCATGTAGAAAAAGAAGTAAAATGAACATGCAGAAGGAGGACAAGCAGTGTGGTGCACATGCAGACAGGCCTAAGCATGTTAGGGTTATGTTTTTGAGAAGAATGTAATGGCTATAAGCCAGTAGAGTAGTACAAATAAATACCTAGGAGGTCTAGGTAGAGGTTGTTGGTGGTGGTTATTGTTGTTGAGTTGCATAAGTTAGTTTTGAGGGTTAGGTCACAGGATATGGATCCTCGTGTGATCTATTATGCCTCACATAGGGTAATTACCCCCCTTTTGATTGTAATAGTGAAGATGTAATGCGCATAACACAAATTTTGCAGAAGAATGAATAAAAGAGAAGAAGAGATAAATATTTGTGGGCGTAGCCCTAGGGGGTGAACCACGGTAAATCCACTATGTTAATGTGTATGAGTGATTGTTTGTATGTTATGTTATGTTGTGTATCAATTAAAGAATGAATGGTTAAATCTGATTATAACAGCATGCATGCATAGTTAGAAGAATGAATGAATCCTAGAAGTAGATGAATGAATACTAATGTTAATGCATGAGGAAAAGAATCAAAACAAAATCTCCATCCCTTCCTAGACTGAAAACACCTAAGTATTGTAGTCCCCCATAAAGCTATATCGGTTTAGACTGCACTATGCAGTCCATGCACAATGTTACCTTCAGGTTTCCTAGGAGGGTTGATAGTTTTGAGGGTTTTGTTGGAAACCTATTGAGATCAGAACCTGAGTCATCCCAAGCGTCCAACAATGTGGTTTACTATTTTATTACTTTTTAAAATGTCACTTATCATCTTAGTATTAAGAACAAACATTATACATATTTGTTATCATATCAAAATTTCTCACTTGTGACATTTTCAGCAATCATATAGAAATATGTGATTATTGGCATGCATAGCCCTCATTTCCAGCCTCTTTGCACCATCATATGACCTGAAACTTGTTGGAAATGGCCTAGTCAAACCCTCGAATTGACATAACATGCACAAAAAATATATTTCCCCCAAAAATTGTGTACTAACAGTATATATATTTCCCCCAAAACTGCACCACCCCTTAAAATATCCATTTTCACTATTTCCAACCCCCATCAATGCGCTCAAATTGGTATTTTGGGAAGTTATTTATATGTGGACCATACTAAACCCTAATTGCAATTTTTAATATTTAATTGGTCATATTTAACCACTATTTGGAATACCATGTCAAGGAATTTTAACCACTATTCTACTATAAATAAAGTATTTGAGGTCACTTCATCCATCCATTCTCACAAGTAAGGTTATATTGTTGAAATGACACTAGGATGTTCAGGACCTCTTCCTATTGATTACACTTTTATAGCCTTTCTATCTTGCTCACCAACCAAGAAGGGAGTCATAAGCACAAAAAGGAAGCCAGTGACTCATCCCAAGGAGGGGTTATGGAGCTCATTCAACTTCAACAGGCTCATCCACAAAGTCTAATTTTTTGGCCTTCTCATTGGTAATGGAATTATTTGCATTCTTTCATGTCTTTTGTTTGTGTTGATTAAATGATTTCTTTCTTGATTTCTTGATTTCATGAATAAATTAGGGTTTGAAGGATACAAAGTAGGCTTATGGTTTGATTTTAAAACTCTTTAAACCATTTTTGGGTCTTAAAATACAATCATTAATCCTATGGGATTTGTCCACCCTTGAGATAAATCTACAACAATAGATTGGAAACTCCAATGGGGAAAAAATATATCACTTACTCTAGTCATGAGTGTGTTTTTTTCCACCCTCACCTCTTCCACTCATAGTTTTATATTTTGAAATTTATTTCCATTTCTATATTTTTTGTTTTCGCATAGGTAACTAGGTAGAAAACCTCTATTTTTGCCTCAATTATGGGCTAATAGTTTCATCTCCATGTTTGAGGGCCAGTGCAGTTTTTGGTACTATTTTCCACATTAATCGATTGTAATTTTTGGTACCATTTTCAGCACTCATTCAATGCAAATTTATGCCCCTATTTCTGCAATGCTAGCACAGTTTTTGGTACCCATTTTTTCATTGGTTGAGTGCATATTTTTGTAGTCATTTAGTGCAACTTTCTACCCATATTTTCACACTTCTAGTGCACTTTTGGGGCATTTTTTTACATTGTGCTCAAAATTCAAAAAACTTTACTTTTCCAGTTTTGTCTTAGCTAAATCAATTCTCCTATGTTGTCCTCTTGAGATTATATGTGGCTATTTTTGTACTATAATGCATTTTCTTAAATAGTATACTTACTTTAAATCACAATAAATTTGAATGAATAAAGCCTCATTTTTGCATGAGTACTTGTCCTTAGTTTTTTTTATTTATGTTTGAGGCATTTGTCTTTGTTTTTTCTAGCTAGCTCTTCACCTCTTTTGTAACTTTCAACTCTTGATTTCTTGTTGTTATAAGATTCATTTTATATCAAAAAGAAAAGTTAGTCAAGGTAAAGAAAAGAACTTCATTTGTTTCCAAGTATTTGACTTATTCAATCTCACTTTTCATTTTGAAATTGCATACTCATTTAATCCTAGGCCATAGATAGGTTGAAATAGGAGTTTGTACTTTCTTATTCGAATGATTGATTCTTATTTATCATTATAAAGTTCATTGAAATAAATAATTTAAAAATCCTTTTACTTTAGTATTTTTCTTAATTTTGAGCTAGCATTTTGAATCCAAGTCTCATTAATTGCAAGTATTTCTATTTCAAGCATTTATTTTTGAAGTTGGTTACACCACAAGTACACACACTTCACTCCTTAATTATATGCTTGGTTCCTTACCCCAAGATTGTTCTAAAATTAACCATTTAAGTTATCACATTAAATCCCCAATTGGGGCCAAAATAATTTTGTAGTTAAGTTAGGGTTGTGAGGATAGAAATCCAAATAATTTGTCACAACCATTCACATCTGAAACATAGTGTTTAATGGATCAGGGAACTTACAATATTTTCTATCAAATACATTCAAGATTTGTTTAGCAATAGGTGCACTCTTCGGAATGGAGAATTCCTAGTTTGGGATTGGAAGTTTGATTGAGACTACTAACTCCTTCAATATTGAATATTCCTCAAACATTTGATTTCATCTTGAAGGAAAGATAACCTCTTACGCGTATCTATGAAGAGGTAGCTTAGTGACCATCCTACTAGGTTCCTATCCGGGTGGCTCTTTGTTGATCTGAAATATTATTCATGGTATTAAAGATAACATCATGAGGATAAACCCTCCTTCAGTTTTAGAGAGGTGGTACTCTTATTTTAATATAATACAAATTTATAGAGAACGTTATAAAATATTATACTTTAAAGGAATAAATATTCACACACAAAAAATGCCTAAGAAAGGACCAAGCCTATTCAGAAATGAATATTCACAATATTATACAAGATTGTAAACCATTAAAATGAAAAATCTTAAAGGACTGCATTTACATCATAACATAATCAAAGTAGAACACATCATTGGACAAAGTAAGAAATAAGGACCACATTGACAGAGAAATTAACATGATTTTGCAATTAAAACTAAAAGAGATTTTGATTGACACATTCTTGAAATCTCGTGCTTAAAACTAAAATGAATAGAAATCAATAGACATGTGCCCCGAATAGTTTTCTTGGGAACCTACAAAAATATACAAATGTTTTTAAAAATGTCTGTAGTATTCATAAAATTAAATCCATTCATCCTAAATGGATTGGGATGGGGATCTCATGGAACAATAATAAAAGAAATACGTGGAAGAAACAAAGAATACACAATTAGAAATCGACCTTTGGTTTTCATAAATCATGAAACAAGAAAGGTTGGATGGTTGCTAACTAAGAATAAAAGGAATTAAAGGCATAACAATATGACTACTTGACTTACTATGATGGAAAACCTGAGCATTCATTTGCTTATTGAAGGATCTTTTGTAGACTTCTCGACTAAAGATACGATAACGGTAGTAAATTTTTTCTACTGATGTGGTTAATTTATTTTGATTAAAGCCTTCATTAACCATAGTTAAATGTACTCTCGCATGGGAGAAACTATTGTTTCATTCTTGATTCTTGCGTTGAACAATTCGTTCTCGATATCTTTAAAATCAAAACTTAGTTGGTGAAGTGTATCTTCAATGTCTTCATTTTTGTTCACTTAATGAATTAGTCACTTTTCCACTTGTTCCTCTGAATATTCATTTATGTCATTAAATTCACTTTCCCATGAAGTTTCAATGGCATCCAGTTGTTCTTGTAATTGATCACTTGAAAGCAGTATTGAGTCCATAATCAAGTGTGGGCCCTTCAAATCTTTTGTTAAATCAACAGGCTTTAGGAACACATCACTTATTTTTATATTTATGGTATCACATTCAACAATTATTTCTCATAAACACTTGATCCTTTTTAGCTAACATGCATTTATTTGTCTTAGTCCAAATTTAGAAGGAATATTTTTCTCTCTTTTATAAACATCATTCATATTTGAAAATTTAGAAAAAAAAAGTATCAAAAACTTCCTTATAAAAGTGCTCATCATTGTCTAAGTCTTTTTGGAGATATTCCTTGAAGTTTAAAATCCTTGAAGAGAGTGTACTTGAAGTAGTCTCTAGTTCCCAAATTTCAAGGATTAAATCAATTTTCTTTTGAATATTATCTCCAATGTACTTTCTAGTAACCATCAATAGGCTTGAGGCACTTTTTAATCTAAAACTTGACTCTGGTATGCATTCTAGACTGTCAAGTGGTCAGATGGTAGCAATTGGTTCAATAAATAAAGGTCTTCGCAGTAAAGCATTATCCAGTTCCTTCACTCTTTCCTTCAAAATCAAGTTTTCCTTTTGTACTTCATCAATTGAATATTTTAAAGCTTCTCATGTGGATTCATGGAATTCCATAACTTTAGAAGGTTTTTCTCCTTAAATATCAATTTATGAATTCCATTTCTCAACAACTTTCTTATTATTTGAATTAACTTTCTCAATTAACAATTTCTTTGAACTTTTATTGTAGGTCATGTTATGTAGTGTGGCAGACTATTATTCAAATACTACTATCTCCTGACAAGTCATTTCTTTTGATATTCCTCGATTTTCAATTAAACTATGCTTAGCCCATTTAGGCTCTCATATTACAACATCAACCTCCATGTCTCTGAGTTTAGATTCAGTTACATCCTAACCTGACTTCTCTTTTATCTTTAGACATATAAGGGTTGTATGTGATTTTTCAATATCCGTTTTAGAAGATCCTTCAATTTTAAATTATCAAAATGAATATAAAATTCATCCAATTGAGAGATATTATTAAACTTGTTGGAAATATTGTTGTCATTGATGTCAAATATAGGGAGAGACTATATATGTCCAAGATAAATATTGCAATATGGATATTGTTGGAAATATTATTTTTTGATTTTTAATGATCAATTTGGATACCCTATCTTTGAATAAAGTTTTACCCTACATACCTATATCAAATGGGATCAAATGTTATATGGTTGGAAATCTTATTCTAAGACCTTTCCAAAACTATATGGAATTCCCTCTAACTCCCTAGAAATGAGGAGATATGAATTTTTCCATCTGAAAACCCAGCCAAACGAATGAGGTCGGCTAAGCTAGTGTTTACAGGTCAATCGTGAAAGTGGTGAAAAAATTACTATAAATACAGGATAAATGTGCACATTTGTAGTGAAACTAAGAAAAATATCAAAACTAAGTTGGACATAAGTGATTTGAGGTGTGCTAAAGGTGTTGGGGTGTCTTTTTGGGATCTAAAGATGTGCAAGAGAAGTCTAAGGGATTTTCTTGGGGTCTTTCTTGTTCTCGAGGTGTGCTATGAAGGATTGAAGGTATGTTATGTTGTCGTGTGTGATATTATGAGGTTGTGATGTTTTCGTCAGGGATGATTATATGAGGCTCGCTAGGCATGTAGGATACATGTGACTAGGGTTTGAAGGATTGTTTGTGTAATGAATCATGCAGGTGAAGTCAAAAGTACTGTGTGTATGAATATTTTGGATTGGTGTCTACACATGTCTTTTTGAGTTGGTGCTCAAGTGAGGGGATTAGTGTCTCTAGCAGGTTGGTTCCTACAAATATTGTAACATCTGGTTTGGGTTCAGTTGAGGAGAATGGTATCTCTAGTAGGTTGGTTCCTACATCTTGTTGAGTTGGTACTCAGTTAAGGAGATTGGTTTCTCCAGTAGGTTGGTTCCTACAAAAATTTATAAAGATAATTTTATGGTTTTCTCCTGATTGGGTTTCCATGTTAAACTTTGTGCCTTATGGCTTGAGTGAATATGTGATTATTGGTTCTCATCTAATGAATGATTGATTAATGGTTAAATAAAGTAAAAATTATCTTATATTGATTCACCATCCCCCTGTTATCACTCTATAATTTCCAAGGCTAAGAAAGAAATGAACAGAGGTAACTATTTCAACCACTTTGGAGTCTAGGATCTAGCCCTCCTAGACTCGGAGAGGGATCTCTCTGTAGGATTTAGATTTGTTGATATTAAAATATTAGGCTAGTTATGATAGTATAGTGTTTGATTTTTGAATTCTTGGTTTTGAACAAGCAAGGGAAGGCCATTGGGAAATGGATTCAACTTCTGAGATAGATCTGGAAGATTAACACAGTAGTGTGTTTTTTAGGGAACAGGGGAAAAATAAGCACAATTTCTAGCAATTAAAATAATTCAGATGATGGCAGGACAGAAATAAGAAAATCCCATTACAAATGAGAGCATCTAGGATCAATTCTCAAATGTAAATTTACAAGAAAAATATATAGATTCATGAATAGAGCAACATATATAGAAGAATTATGAACATGAAATATTTTACACACAGACCAGTATTCACTACATGAATGGAGCATTAGACAAAGAAGAATTCCAAACATATACTCTCAATCAAATACTGGAAAAGAATAAACATTAATGGAAATGAGCATTACAAAGGGAAAACTCACTGAAAATAAGCATTGTGGTGAATCTTTGTTATCATAAACACTCTATGTTATTAAAGTTCCTGAAAAATTACATAAATTTCAAATAAACGGGCCAGCCATACTCCTGCCATTCCAACCCCTTTTAACTATTACAAAGATTTTCTTAAATAGAAAATAAATTTCCCTGACTGTCCTAGATTTTAGGAAATAAACTTATCATGAATTACAAACTAAAAATAACAATGAAACTACTATAGGAAATAACTCATATGATTGAAAAATGTTTTGAAAATGCTACCATAATCTTCCATCGATCCTTTTCTTCCAGGTGTTTTCCACTTGAATTTGGAATTATCTACAATCACTGATTGAATCTCTGAAAAGATTGGATCTGGAGTCAAACTTAATTCATATGTTGCAGTATGGTCAATGACTTAGCACAGTCTCATGCAGTCATGTCTGTATGGAGGTCCTCCAAACCTGTCCATCACAATGAAAATACTTTGTTTCCTCCTTATGGGAAGTCAACCCAGTTGATACTCAACTAATCACCTTTGATTTAGATAGTGGGGAAACCCAATTCCCCACTCTGGTATCCTTCCAGATACCAGTGAAGATATGGAACATCACAGTTAATAAGTGCATCATCGATGAAGGTTCATCCAAATGCATCATGTCCAAAGAAATATGGTATAAATTCGTCTCACCTAAGCTAGTACCATTTTCCATCACCCTGAGAGCTTATGACAGTCGACCATCATCCCTTGAAGGGATCTTCCAAAATTTCCTTGTAGAAATTGGGGGAAAAACCATCATGATTGACATTGAAGTTATCGACACCCCACTTGATTACAATATTGTTACACATTATTTTCGTCATCCCTATGATGGATAATGATGTAAACCTATCTGTTGCCTTCAGAGGGGTCAGTGGCTTGAGTTCCTAAAGAGAGAAGGGAGAAGAACTTTTCCTGAGAAAAGAAATTGCTTTTTCCTATGTAAAAACCTTATAAAAAGGGAAGTTCGCAGGTTTCTATAT
>SNQJ01S0063515.1:26123-41122 GCA_010110895.2 Picea sitchensis
CTGATTTTTAGAAATGGTCCATACTTCATGGGCTCCAGAGGAATGTATTTGAACAGATGCACCCCAGATTTTAGCCCTGAAAATGGCATTCCATCTACAGTCCCAGTTTGGGTTCGTTTTCCCTTCCTACCTCTCCACTGTTGGAATGACGAGACCATAAAAAATATTGGGAATGCCCTAGGAATATTCATTGGTCATGTCGAACCACGTGACAAACTCCAATCCTACGCTCGCCTTTGTGTAGAAGTAGATCTGGAAAAAGGACTACTAGAGGCAATCCAACTTACCCTAGATGGGTGGTCATATATATTCAAATTGTCGATTACGAACAACTCCCATTCAAGTGAAAAGCTTGCCATGAGTATGACCATTTTGCAAAAAATTGCCCCAAGGCAATAACAGATCAACCTGAGGACAAAGAGAAAGAATAATGGAAGCCAACCAAAAGGAAGAAAATGACAAACACGTCGGGACCTTAGCCACATGACATAAGGGAAAATTCCAAGCCACCATCCCCACTCAAGGGGAAATCCCCGTTGGTGGGAAATAATGATGACGAAAGTAAAAAAAACATGTATGATCCACTTGAAAATTTGGAAGAAGAAATAGTAAATGCAAAAGAAGCTACATAAGAGATACAGAGACAACCAGATCCAGACCTAGATCCCTCATTGCAGCAAAATGAGCCAGTTGTTACTCACCTTGTGGACCCCTCCCCAAGACCGGAAGATGAAAGACAAGAAGACTCAGGGGAAGATCAAGATCAAGAGATCCCAAAAAGTACCAAAACCTCAAAAGCAAGAAGGAAAACAAATAAAATCAAAAGGGAAAACGTAGCGAATCAAGACAAAGAACTAGGAATCTAGCCCACGCTGGAAGAAGTTCTTAAGAAAGAAGGGAAAAATGGGAAAGCTCCCACATCAAAAGGAAAAACTCATCCCATGAAAGGGGGGGCAACCAAACACACAAGTAAGTAATGAAGGTAATCTCCTAGAACTGTAGGGGATTGGGACAAAGGGAAAAAAAGGAAGCAATGGGAAAATTAATCAAAACTGAAAGGCCCCATATTCTCCTAATTCGGGAGACCAAAATGCAAGAAACAGAGGCCCTACGAGAAATGAAACAAATCTGGAAAGTAAGCGATGGAGTAGCCCTAAATGTTAGAGGAGCACCAGGAGGGATCTACATAGTATGGAACACCACGGTACTCAAGGAGGATCAAAAGCTAGAATCAACTCACTGGGTTTTGGTCCATTTAAAACATCTCCCCTCAAGTACCATCTATCTTATCTTTAATGTATATATGCCTAATAACTATTGGGAAAAAATAGAATGATGGGAGTCTTTGATGAGGACTAAAGAAGTTGGATTACATAATAACTGCATCATAGTTGGAGACTTCAATACTACACTTCACTAGGAGGAGAAAATAGGAGGTTCTATTGTAAGGGACCCATTTAGGGAACACATGGAGGAACTGGTCTCTGAGATGGATCTATTTGATGTCCATCCAAACAAAGGGAAATACACTTAGAGTAATAAGCGATTAGGAGTGGGTCACATAGAAGCCAGACTAGACCGTTTCCTCATACATAGCTAACTTATTTTATTACCAGACAAGATCTCTTCCCAAATTATCCCCTAGGGCATCTCTGATCATCTCCCAATAGCTCTCTCCTTTTACAAAGAAGAAAATCTAGGCCCCATCCCCTTCAAATTCAACCGTCTTTGGATGGATTCGTCAGACTTCCTCCCCCTAATTTCCTCTATGTGGTCAAACTAGGTGGATGGGACCCCAATTTACATTTGGGAACAAAATCTCAAAAGGACCAAGCAAACAATCAAGGATTGGATAAAAGCCTCCTCCTATAAACCCAGGGAAGAAGTAGAAAATTTCAAAAAGAAGATGGAAGATATACAAGATGAAATGGAAACAAACACTATCAACAACAGACATATTATGCAGGAGAAAGAACATTTCTAAAATTATATGAGGGTGCTTCACAAAGAAGAAAAGGAATGGAGACTGAAATCTTGAGCACTATGGCTTCAAGCAGAGGAAACAAATACCTCCTTCTTTTATAAGCAAGCCAAAGCAAGACAATATAGGAATAATGTGGAGGAAATAAAGACACAATCAGGAACTCGAATAAACTCCTTTGAGGAAATAAAAAAAGAAACATCCTCTCATTTCGGGGATCTATATATCAAGGAAGGAGAAGATAACCAAGAACATAGCAAACAGTTCATCGAACACATCCCACAATTGATAAAATAAGAGGACAACATAGAGTTAAACAAGGAGGTCACAGGGGATGAAGTCAAAGAAGTACTAAATCAATTCAATCCAGAAAAATCCCCAGGACATGATGGATTTACTCTTCTCTTCTATAGAAAGTGTTGGAAAATCATAAAAAAAGACCTTGTTCATATGATAAGATTTGTCCAAAAATCCTACAAGATGGGAGGCGCAACCAACACCTCTTTTCTAGCTTTGATCCCCAAGGAAAAAAATGCCAACTCTTTTGATAGATTCTGCCCTATCTCTTTATGCAATGTCTCTTACAAAATTCTGGCAAAAATCATCGCAAAATGACTAAAGCATCTTCTCCCACAACTCATCCTTCCAAACCAAGGTGGTTTTGTGGAAAAAATATAGATTTGGGATAATATAAATTTGGTCCAGGAAGCGATCCACTCCAGTTTTAACAATAGAGAAAAAGGAATGGTCATAAAAATCGATATGGAAAATGATTTTGATCGTGTCAAGCATAGTTTCATGTTTGAAGTTTTAAAGAAATTTGGATTCAATCATTCCTTTATTTCCTGGATTGGAGCTTGTATTTCAAACCCCTGGATAAATCCCCTAATAAATGGACGAACTGCTCCATTATTCCAAGCCACAAGAGGTCTAAGACATGGATGCCCACTCTCCCCAATGCTATATGTCCTCATGGCAGGAAATCTAAACAGAAGGCTTGAGTATGAAAGAGCCTATGGAAGTATCCATGGACTGAAGATAACAAGGGAAGTAAGAAGAATAAATATTCCCAAATCGTTGATGACACTCTTCTGCTAGGAGGAGCTTCTAAAATNTGGATTGGAGCTTGTATTTCAAACCCCTGGATAAATCCCCTAATAAATGGACGAACTGCTCCATTATTCCAAGCCACAAGAGGTCTAAGACATGGATGCCCACTCTCCCCAATGCTATATGTCCTCATGGCAGGAAATCTAAATAGAAGGCTTGAGTATGAAAGAGCCTATGGAAGTATCCATGGACTGAAGATAACAAGGGAAGTAAGAAGAATAAATATTCCCAAATCGTTGATGACACTCTTCTGCTAGGAGGAGCTTCTAAAATCATGGCCAACCGTTTCAAACTGGTTCTATATCAATATGGAGAATCCTCAGGAGGAATTATAAATAAACACAAAATCCATATATATGCATGGCACACTAAAGCAAGTATAATGGGAAGAATTGCAAACACTTTACAGTTTCCATTCTCTATAGACTGGAAATATTTCAAGTATCTAGGCACGTCTATCAGCCTAAAATCCCTCCCCGGTGAAGCATGGAAAGTGATCCTTCAAAAACTCAAAAAGAAATTCAAAATTTGGGGAGCAACCTGGTTAAACCCAGCTGGAAAGGTTGTTATGATAAATTCAATTTTATCTTCATTTCCAATCTTCCAATTCTCAACCCTCTACACTCCATCAAGGATAAAAAATTCAATGGCTAGACTGATTTGAAAATTCCTCTGGCAAGGGGGAAAAGAAAATGGGAAAAAAATTCATATGGTAAACTGGTCCACAGTTTGGGCCCCAAAAGAGAATGGAGGGCTTGAGATTCGAGGTCCGGAAAAGGTAAATGTATCTCTAGGGTAAAAAATCCTTTGGAGAACGATCATAGGGGAAAATGAGTGGTGGAAGAAGGCAACCTGCTACAAATACCTCTCAAAAAATCGAAAAAATATGCTTGGATTTAGATATAACACAACAAACAAGATCTCTTATTTGGAAACTTCTAAGAGCCTCTCTTCTGCTTATTAGGAATCGTCTCCTTTGGTGCCCAGGGAATGGAAAATAAATCAATATTTGGGATGATCTCTTTTCAGATTCGGGAAAATTATCTAGAATTCCCTCACTGGACACTCTCAGAACTTGGTTAACTTCCAAAGGGAAGGCCTCCCTCTGTGAAATCTCGGAATGGAATAGTAATGGAACCTAGAAGGGGTGGAACTTGGGAGAGGTACCTCCAAATCTTCTCATTTCCTTGTGCCATTTTCTTGTGATTATAAATGGCTTTGCCCCAGTACACCTCCTTCATAAGGATAGAAGAGAATGGGGAGAAACAAGCTATATTGTGAGGGAAGGGTATAAAACTCTCCTCTCTGATAACGATCTCCCAGAAAAATCATCCATATGGAAAGACATCTGGAGTGCAGATGGTCTTCCTAAGATCAACATATTTGGATGGAAATTAGCCCATAACAAACTTTTAACAGGGGATAACATGATCAAAATAGGATTTATGGGGCCTTTCAGATGTGCCCTTTGCAATCAAGACTTCGAAAACACAGAACATCTCTTCCTGAAATGCAATTTCGCCAAACAAGTTTTGTACATTGTCTACTTAGAACTAATACAACAAATATCGTGGCCAACAAACTGTAGAATCCTGATTGGAAAAAGGAGAAAAACCTACAAAGGCTCCTTCAACAAAAAATCAAACTTCCACCACACCTGGAAAGCTTCAATAAAATTTGTCTGTTGGAAAATTTGGTTGGAAAGGAATAAACTTATCTTCAAAGAGAATTTTATCTCCCCCTCCACAGTCTCTTCTCATGTGATAGGAAAAATGGGAGAGTACCTTACCTCTCGAAGACTCAAAGTAATGGCAGACAACCAATTCGCAAAAGAAGAAGAAAAGTGGATGGAAAAAATAAATCTTACTTCCAATCACTCCCCAAAATCGCCACAAAAATCATGTTGAAACAGCTTCAACTCTCTCATCAAGACTTCAATCTTTGGTTAATGTACCAAGTTGGATATGTCCTTTGTTTGACGGAGCATCAAAATGCAACCCAGGGGAGGCAGGTGTGGGGGAGTGTTGTATATCCCTAGAGGAAAAAGGATGCTAGATTTCTCTTGGAACCTGGCCATAAATACCAACAACATGGCAAGGGATTACACAATGTACCAAGGAGTAATTTTAGATCAGGAACATAAGCTCAACAATATCACAATAGTAGGGGACTCAAAAAACATAATACAAAATTTTGCAACAGGGACCACTCCAAAGAATTCCAAGCTGCAGAGAATCGTTGAGAGGATCAAATCGCTTATATCCTCAATTCAAGAAAACTTCATCCACATCCCCTGCATAGATAATGAAGAAGTTGACATCAAGGCAAACCAAGCAATCAACATGGCCCTTGGTCATATGAACATTCAGGGGAGGGTCATATTCTCAACACCTCCCTAATGCTTAAGCTCATCTCCACCTGGCTCCAGAATATTCACGACTCAACACCTGGAGGACACATGCAGTAAGGGAAACGTCATAAAAGGGGAAGATCCATACCCCTAGATCACCTGGCTCGTGGGAAATCGTAGGAAGCAAGCCATAACCGATTTCATGGAAAGGATCAATCACCATGTGATCCTCCTCCATGGGAATCCATGGCACAAAGTACTCTGTCACTTCAGGTCATCCAATTCTTCACCTGCAATGAGGATAAGCGCAAATACAATCATCATGAGCTCCAACAAGGAAAATCATCCAGTATAGGCCACTTCAACGTTCGAAAGACACTTGATCTGTGGGCTCGCTCATAGCTGGTTGTATTCATGCATCAAGGTTTCTCTTCATTACGATAAAATCAAAGGTATGCCCATGTTTTACTATTCCATTCAATCTCTTAGGGATCTTGCAGAATTGATTCTAGCTGAGGAAGAGGAATCTCGATGAATCTTGTCGAACAAGAAGAATTTCGGAAGGCAAAGCCCCTCAGGTAATCTCAACTAGAATAACATTGGAGGTACTGCCCCAGGAAAATTTGAAAACAATAGTGTCAGAGGTATTCTAAATTGGAGTTGGATTGGAGGTATTTCCCTTAGCCAAATTGATTTCTTTAAAGGCATGGCTCAAGAGAACGCTCAACAACAAGCCTGAGAGATTGCGGAGGACGAGCTGGTGGATGATAATTTCACCACCTCTCAACGATTATCTCTCTGTATTAACTCCCATAGCTCTACTCTTGTTTTCACGATGGAAACGTTAGCTTAACACAGATCACTAATCAGTCAACTGCAAGATGAAGTCGACTTCCTTCGTCGACAAGGGGAGACAATAAAAGCTCGGTTGGACGCAAGATATCCTAGATCTACAGTCCAAAGTTAGAATGAGGAAGTTGGTAGCAGACCAGATTCCACACTTCTAGACTTGAATGTGGCACTAGAACCTCCTTCGGAAGAAGATCAAGTTTAAGAAGACCAGTAAGAAAGTTCTTAGTTTTGGAAAATTGCATAAATATATCTTTTTTTTAATCTAAATTAAGACAAGAACAACATAGTATGTAATCAGTACAGTTTGAAAATGATCTAGGCTCAGTTTTGAAAGTTTCTAAAAAAATTATACAGCTGGTCTACCCTTCTAACCAACGTCTTTCTATATACTAGCAACCTCGATTGTGCCTTTATATTATTACCATCTTCTTTAGTTTCTGTTAAAAAAATAAAAATAAACACATTACCAAAAATAATTATCTAATTTAAAAAATATTATGCCTATAATTTCAATTCAAATATTCTATCATTAATAAGTGGATAGTATTGACCATGATACATTAGATTGAATATTTATTTTATGATATAACAATTATTAAATATAACAATTTATTACCAATAACCCAAATCCCTAACCATTAACACCCCAACCCTATATAAAGGTGTGTTCACTAAATGGGTAGTATTGACCATGATACATTAGTTTGAATATTTATTTTATGATATGACAATTATTAAATATGACAATTTATTACAAATAACCCAAATCCCTAACCATTAACACCCCAACCCTATATAAAGGTGTGTTCATTATAATAAACATAGGTTATTTGATACATTTTATTTTAATGTGATTATATATTCATATTATATTCTATTATATGAAATAAAAACACCCCAACCCTATATAAAGGTGTGTTCACTATATGGGTAGTATTGACCATGATACATTAGTTTGAATATTTATATGATACTTATTGAATTGTTAAATACTTATGACAATTTATTACAAATAACCCAAATCCCTAACCATTAACACCCCAACCCTATATAAAGGTGTGTTCATTATAATAAACATAGGTTATTTGATACATTTATTTTGTGTAGGTATATTTTCATATAAAATTCATATTATATTCTATTATATGAAATAAAAACACCCCAACCCTATATAAAGGTGTGTTCACTATATGGGTAGTATTGACCATGATACATTAGTTTGAATATTTATTTTATGATACGAGATTATTAAATGAATATTTATTACAAATAATAACTAGATCCTAACCATTAACACCCCAACCTATATAGGTGTGTTCTCATTTATAATAGAAGCATAGGTTATTCGATGCATTTATTTTGTGCTATATTATATATTCATATTATATTCTATTATATGAAAAAAGTAATGGAAAATATGTCAAAATTAATGTATTTAATGATAAATTGTGCTTTATATTTTATGCTATATTTATATAATACAAAATATATCAAAATTAAATATTTATTAGGTTGAATATTACATTAGGTTGAATATTTGTTTTATGATATAATAGTTATTAAATATGACAGTTTATTACCAATAACCCAAATCCCTAACCATTAACACCCAAACCCTATATAAAGGTGTGTTCACTATATGGGTAGTATTGACCATGATACATCATTAGTTTGAATGTTATATGGGTAGTATTGACCATGATACATCATTAGTTTGAATATTTATTTTATGATATGACAATTATTAAATATGACAATTTATTACAAATAACCCAAATCCCTAACCATTAACACCCCAACCCTATATAAAGGTGTGTTCATTGTAATAAACATAGGTTATTCGATACATTTATTTTGTGTAGGTATATTTTCATATAAAATTCATATTATATTCTATTATATGAAATAAAAATAAAACATATGTCAAAAATTATATTTCAACATAAATTGTGCTTTATATTTTATGCTATATTTATATAATACAAAAATATATCAAAATTAATGTATTTAATAATAAATTGTACTTTATATTTTATGCTATATTTATATAATACAAAAATATGTCAAAATTAATGTATTTAATGATTTTAAATAAAATATAAAATAAAATATAAAACATGTAAAATAGAAGAGTTGAGTACAATAAACTTCCTCCCTTCCTCACATACCATCTGCAACATATTGTAATTGAGGAGCCTATAATTGAGTAACCAAGGAGAGAGTTGGAGCATTCAAAGGTACCAAGTTGGAGTAATTAAAGGGATATTTGCAACATTCAAAGAAATTGGGAAAATTGAGAGATTTGGAGAGGAAATTGAGAGAAACTTTGGGTAAAAAAACTCTTAATACCTAATTGTTAATGGAGGAAAGGAGAACACCAAAATAGGAAACTAGCATGAGGGATTTTTTAAGTTTTATTGTGATTTTTTCATCTTAGATTTTTTTTATAGATTAATTTATTATTGAATTTTTTTTTATGGTTAAGAAATCAATCGAATTAGATAATAACTAAGGAGAGTGTGAGACTTACAAAGAAATTAAGTTTTTTTTAAAATAATTATTAGAGTTTAAAATAATTATTAATTTATTGTTAATGTTTAGTTTTTAGTAGGATATATAGTAGGATATATTTGTTAGGTTTTCTTTTCTAATCCATGGATTTCCAACTTAGAGATTCCCACAAGAGTGTTTTGGTTTTTTTTTTCTACATAATTTTTTTTTTCTTTCCATTAATACAAATATTAAAGGTTGGAATCAAAATACCATAGAGAAAACATGTTGCCTTCAAATCTCAAATCTCTTGCAAGTATTCCCAACCTAGAGATTCCCACAAGAGTGCTTTGGCTATTTTTTTTTCTACATAATCTTTTTTTTCTTTCCATTAATACAAATATAAAAGGTAGAATTATGATATTCATCCATTAAAGGAATCAAAATACCATAGAGAAAACATGTTGCCTTCAAATCTCAAATCTCTTGCAAGTTTAGTAATGTCAAAGAACCTAAGCTAAATAATCACTAGAAATCTACTTCTTTCTACCACATTAATGATGAGCTGGAAAATAATAGACATTTAAGATTAAAAAACCTATAGTTCATATAGTTTTATGTTGTGGGTTGTTTAATAGGGCTCTGGTTTCTATGTACAACCAAAAAAATCATAAAAAATTGAAAAGACAATGAAAGGTTTGATGCCCAAAAATTATTATGTATATCTTATGTACGGTTATAATGTATATTTTTATCGCTCCATATAATACTACTATTGGTAACCTTCATTATAATATGTCCATGTCTTTGTGACTTTTTATTTGTCTTGATGATGAACTTAGTTGTAGGTTCAAAATGTGTCAATTGAATTTTTTAAATATAGATTTCTGACGGATTTTTTGATTACTTTCTAATTAATTTAGTAAACAATTGAAGAGTTGTACATTTAGTTATCAATCGAAGGTCGTATTGAACTTACGAACTGTCGTTCATCATATATGTAAGTATGATGTTGTAATTGCCAATGAGTTGTAGTACTTCTAAATGAATGTCACAAGGAAAGATATAAAGATGCTTTATCAAGTCACCAAATTAAACCACAACACTTCTTGCAATCAAATCCACACTTGCAGGAATGGAAACACACTTTTGCAAGACAACAAATGTCACACTTGCAGGAAAGTAAATATCACACTTGCAAGAAAGTAAATCACATAGGCATCAAAGGTGACTTGTTCAAGTATTAAAATGATCTTGACTATTGTGACAGATATATGATATCTCATGCATTGAGTTGCAACAAATCTCAAGTTGTAGAGATCAAACCACATTGTATCATGAACATGAGTTGTAAGGAAATTAAATAAACTAACTTGAATTGCAAACAAAATAATTGTTAGCCAAAAAGATAAATGTTGTAATGTGAGTGCAGAGTTGCAACGACATAAGTTGCAACAATAGGAAATATTAGAGTTGTAGCTAAGTATTAAACAAATGAATCACTAGAAATAAAAGAAATAGATAAGAGAAGCTACAACTACACATTCATTAGTAAGAAAATAGAGTTATGCAATGTCAGCATGGAGTGGTGGTAAAAAGAGTTGCAACAATGGAAAATACCATAGTTACAACAAAGTGTTAATAGAAGAATTGTTGGAAAGAAAAGAAAATAGATAAAAGATGTTATAAGTAATTATATAAAATATAGAATATACAAACCATATCGAGCTAAGGGGGTCGTACCTCCTCGAACGAAGTATTGGTTTATGAACACAGTAGGGTGCTTAAATTCTCAACACACGATCACTTGGACAGGAACAAAACAAAACTTATATTGAAAGAAAATGTGAAAATCAATACAATTATGTTTTCTAACTTTCTTTGGCCTCCTCTTTGTCCCTCTGAACCAGAGAGAGAAAGGGTATTTATACACTATAATTTATTCTTGAACTAATCAAGGAAATTGATGGACATCCATGAGAATCAAATTCTTCCATCTCGTTACATCATTTCCTCCAAAAGATAGAAAAAGTTGAGCACATGTTGATTTAATTAGTTGTATGGAAAGTGGCGGCTGAGTCATTCAATCCTTTCCATACACCCACTTGCCTTTGTCATCTTCCTGCATGAAGGATTTGATTGTTGGATTGCCTGACCAATCCTTCGATGATAGTTGTGTGGGTGATTATTGTGTTGTTACAACGGGCACTTAGTTACAACACTCATCTTAGAGTTGCAACAACGGTCCTGCAAGAGTTGTAGCACAGTGAGATTCACAACACCGATCCTATTGTGAGAGTCGCAGCACAATGAGAGTCGTAGCAACGATGTCAGGCACCCAGAGTTGCAACAACAACGCTCGAGCAGAGAGTTGTTGTGACTCATGTTTAGGAGTTGCAGTTCTTATGTTGGGAAGGTACATGTGTAGTCTTGTTCCTGTAAAACAATGTTAGCACAGAAAGGTGATAAACTCTTGAAAATGCATAAGAATAAGTATTGAAATGACATGTTAATAGAATAATTATATCTAGATAAAAAATTCATCGTTGTGAATGAAAAAGGGTATTGATATTAAATGGAAATGGGAAAATGGTGTACAAAATGGTATTGGATGGGTGTTGCAAAGATGTCAATTTGAGCACCCGTCATCTCCCCCTAGCCAAATTCGTTGCATGTCCTCATGCAACCAAACAGTTATTTTGAGTCATAGAGGGTGAGACTCCCTTGCAGGTTGTTGATGCCATAATCAATTTTACCTTCCTCGGGAATATCATCTTCTTCCTCATCCTAGTAGCCTTCCAGAATTGCAGTGAGACCTTCTCCTAAAGTTTCCCATGTTGGTTTTTATGTAACAACAGGGTCCTTCTCTTGTGCTTCCATTGTTTCCTTATCTTGTGCCTCCCTTGTTGGTTTTTGTGTGACAGGAGGGGAACTTTCCTCTGCTGCTTCAACAAGGTGAATTTCCTCTTTTGGTTCTTGTGTGACAGTAGGGTGAATGTCCTCTATTGGTTCTTGTGTGACAGCGGGATGAGTTTCCTCTGTTGGTTCTTGTGGGACAGAAAGGTAAGTTTCCTCTATTGGTTTTACAACAATGGATCATGTTGCCTGGGAAAGGTAGTCTAACCTATCCAAATTCCTTTCCTTTCTGAGCTCATCCCTGAAAAATTTGAGGGAGGTCTGAAGCTTCATGTTCTTCTTCTCAAACATCTTATTCTTCCTTAAAATTAATGGAAATAAAGGTGCAAGCAAAGGGGTACTTACTATTTTATCTTTCCTGATCTTGGTCATCTATATGGAAGCAGTGGCCTCATTTTATTCCATAGTTGTAGCTTATTCTTCATTTGTGTACACCTCTAGAATTGCAGCAAGACCCTCTCCTAGGGTTTTCCTTGTTGGTTCATGTGTAACAACAAGGTTTTATGTTCCCATCTCCTCATCAAATGCATGCCCAACAGAGTTCTGACCATCCCCCATCATATCACCAATGTGGCATTCCCCTATTAGTTCTGGTGTGCCAACAAGGTCCTTCTCCTATGCTACAACTATTTCTTCATCATGCTCCTCCCATGTTGTTTCTTGTGTAACAACAGAGGTTTTCTTTTTTCAAGTTACAACAATGTATCTTTCCGTCTTCTTCCTTTGGGTAGGCGTGTATGTTGTCCTTTTCTTCATCCTCCTCAGTCTTTTGGTTACATTTTTTCTCCCCATTACCTCTATGTCACTCTCATGGATGCCTTCATCTCGCTAAGGAGTAAAAAACAAACCCTCGGGGGTTTCTTCTTTAGTGACTGCAATTATGGGAGTTGCAAAAATTTCTACCTCTGGAGCGATAGCAGCTACGGCCTCCAAAGTTGCAACAACCATGGCCTCTAGAGTCATAGTAGCCATAACCTCTAGAGTTGTAGTGTCGTTTTCTTGTGGTGGAGTTGCAACAACTATGGGTATTCTAGGCGAGGTCATAATTTTTGTTGGTGCTCTCGCCACCTTGATCCATTCCATGTCCTCCTTGTGCAGTGTGTGCTTAACCATAAATTTTATGAGCCCATGATGTGAGAGGGATTCCCTAGGGCAGACAGATTTCTATGCATGTGTAGCCATGTTTTGTGGCATCCTCCAGAGGAAAAATGCCCTGTTAACCAGTCTTCCATGTTGCAGGTGATCTAGTAGGAGAATGTGATGTAGGTATACAACCCTGTAGCTTCCTTCACAGGTGATGTACTTCTACACTAGCTACCATAGCAGCATCTTTCCACAGAATCAGTAATGAGGTTATGTCGAATCTTGACCCTTTCTTGACCTACATGGCTTCTCTGGGATCAAGGAATTTCTCCAGGATTTCAAGATTTGGCCTCCTTTGAAAATACTATTGCTCCCCTATCTAAGGAAGTATGATCACCTCAGCTATCACTTCCTATGTCACCTGCACCACGTTCTTTCCACTTCAATGCTAATTTATCTGAAATTAATGGCAAATGCAAGTGCCACATTGTCATCATACCCTCATGGTATGTTTAAGTAATCCATCCAACCTCCTTGCTAAAACCTCCCGCTGATATTCTCATATGCCTCCAACAATAGTGTCTCTGTAGGTTCCCTGTGGTTCAGTGAGCCCCCCATTCTTCCTACTCGGAGCTCAAGGAAATTGTGGTTGCAAAACAAAATGAATGGTCCTGAGGGTGAAGATTTTGAAAAATATGGAAAGGAATGACGGTATGATGGGGTAATTATGTGATGAGTTATGTGATTATGAGTGTGTGACAGGGCGATGAGCGATGCAATCAGGTTGTGAAATGCCAATCGATGTCTATTCATTACACAAGTTCAAGAGATGTACCTTTTGACTTACCATACGTGGTCGTGATGGCTTGTACCTTCGTTGTCTTGGCATATCGGCCTTACAAGATAGCTAAGATCCTCATCAACATCGAGAGTTGCAGCACCAATCCAAATTTGTGACAACAAAAATCCCAAGTTGCAACAACATTGCGAGTTGCAACAATGTGCAAAGTTGCAACAATTTTCCAAAGTGACAACAATGCTCAGAGTTGCAACAATGTTCTAAAGTTGCAGCAACAGTGCTCCAGATTAGCAACAACGTGTTGGCTAGAACTGTGGCTTGGTATGGTTTCTTAACAGAAATCATACTTGCTTGAATTAGTTGTTGGTACTTCAACAATGGAGTTGCAGTGTCCACTACTACATTGGGCGGAAATTACGATGAAATATTACGACGGTTTAAAATTTCGTCGTAATTTTTTTTCTTTTTTTGGACTAAATTTACTTTTTTTTTTTCGGGATCCAACTGTTCGTCGCTCTAGCGACCAACATTCCACATTGGTCGTTATAGTGATGAACTTTCGTCGCTAGAGTGACCAACCACGAGTTAGTCGCCATAGCGACGAACTTTAGTCGTTATAACGACCAACTATGGCACGTGTGAGAATCAAACGGTCATTGACTTATTGTTTGGTCAATTTGATCGAATTCATCGAAAGACCAACGAAATCAATCCTATATATATATATCTCAGTTACGACAAATTTTCTATAGTTGCAACAATCATTTTCTACAGTTGCGACAATCATTTTCTACAGTTGTGACAATCATTCAGGTGTTCTGGTTTTTTATGAAATCTTGATTTCAATTCTCTTTCAAGAAGAGAAACATTGAATTGATTAGACTCTACATAGTTGAGATTTTGAAGGTCAGTACTTAAAAAAATTCTGTGCGATTTAGTAATTTGGTGGTATTGAACTATTTTATGGTTTATTTTCACTCCTTAAATCAGATTTTATGGTTTATTTTAACTCCTTAGAAAGATTTTATGGTTTATCCACTTTGATAGAGTAAAAAGATTATTGATTCAGCTACAATCACTCTAATTAGATTCAATCACTCTAATTTGGTTCTTATATTTCATGGAACTTCTTGAATATCTAAGTATCCCTGCCTCAATAAATTTACATTTAGGGATTCCTCCTTGAGTTGGAAAAGAACCAACTAGAAGTGAAGAGCAGTGGCTTTTGTGGTGATATTGGGCATCAGTACTCTTGTTTATCCCTAAAGCTACCCTAATTTTTATTAGGGACTTAATATTATATAGTGTGATTTTTGGTGATAATAGATCCACCTCCTCTTATTAATGGAATATTGTGATTTTGAGGATGAATCAAAGTATGAGGCTTTAAACTTGGATAGTAAAAGATGTATAGTGTA
>SNQJ01S0063516.1:0-25062 GCA_010110895.2 Picea sitchensis
TCTTGCAATATAATGCTTTATTTTTTTTAAAACTATATATATATATATATATATATACGGCGTTTCCCCCGGCGTTTCCCCCGACGTTTCCATTTTTTGAGGGCCTGTTTCGTATCGTACATGTTTCGGAAACTTCGTATCGTTTCCCCGTTTTGTGCAATTTAGGCGTTGAGCTCTCTTCTGATGTGTATGAAACTTATTTTCTCAAAATTCTTTGCAATTCCTTGAATGCTTCCAAGGTAGTAAGGATTGCACTTAACTTATTCCCAGAAGGAATTCTATGCTCATTGATTGCTCTGATGACCAATAGAGAGTCCCCAAGCACTGTCAATTCCTTAATTCCTGCCTCCTTGAGAGGATTTGCTATTTTAGTTCAAACTTGATATCCTTTAAAAATTGGCAGTGAGGGAATTTTAGAATGTTTCCTTCTTTATTTTTCCTGACCATTTTTAGGTGGAGAATGCATGAAGAAAAGTAACAGATTTGAACAGATTTGTAGGAATCATAAAATATTAATTTTGTTATCCATTGTTTGCATCTACAGCCAGACAGCATTCGTGTTATGGGTGACAAAGCAACAGCTCGGGAAACAATGAAAACGGCTGGGGTTCCAACTGTACCAGGAAGTGATGGGATTTTAGATGTAGGTACTTGAATCTTTTCAGTTAAATAACATATGGTATTATCAACCAAAGAAAGTTGTTGTGCATACATTAAAATGTCGATTTTCACGATTCTGCAAGTTTCTCATTTGTAAATCCATTTTAGTTGAGAATATATTTTTCTTATATTAATTATCAATATATATCTGACAATGTGAGCATGTTTTTAGTCAACAGAAGAGGCAATCACGGTTGCTAATCAGATTGGTTTTCCAGTAATGATCAAGGTACGCACTGTGTTTTCCTATGTTAGATTCTTTTGCTTTAATTTACTGAACATTGCATTTATATTTTTTCTTAGAGACAATTTAAGAGTATTATACTTCAGGGTGCAATTCTGATCCTAACTGTGCCTTCTTGTGACTGGGGAGAAGTCTATTAAAGTCATACTTTTATTTTCAGCTTATGAGGTTATTTTCAGTTATGAGTGGTCAATTCTATCAGCTTTACTTGCTTTAAGCTATACACACCATGAATTCAACATATTTTTGAACTTCTTTAACCTTTGCTTGCAGACCATCTCCTCTGAAACAGACATATAATTGCTTAAAGAATAACTGAATATAGCACCATTTTGCATACATTATTAGTACATTTTACAGGACCTATCTGGTGTAGGATTCATATAAAGAACAACTAAATCTAGTAGTATTTTTGTGTACACGAGTAGGCCATCATAGAAGTTTTCTGCCCTGAGCAAATATTATTGAACTGTGACAATGACTTGTTTGTTACCATGGACATTAGTTATGGTTTGTAAATGATAAATGCAGTTAATGTTTCTAATTCATATTTGGTTAAAATCAATGAGGTAAATTCTTTACTGCTACATGAGTATGGTAAATGTGAAAGCTTTTGGTTCTGAAGGCAAGAGTCAAGTTTTACAAAATTTAAAATGTGACATGAGAAATGCCTTAAAAAAATTGAAAATAGAAGGCTTCTATGGTAAGACGATTCACACGGGATTGAACACTGAAACCAGAAAAGTAAAACCAAGTACACATGGTCTTATAGTGGCAATGGGCACTTAGCAGTCAGATTTATAGCTAAATGCTGTTGCATGTGTGTTGTGATACATTTTAGTTTTGTTTGTGATGACCTTTGAATCTAGACATGTTATTTATGTTAATTCTTATTTCAATTCCGTCAGAAGGAAAAAACTGTGCACACTGTGATGTTTATCTTTACAATGTCATAATCATGTCAGGACATATTGTTGGTTCAAACCTTTTCTACGAAATAAGTGCCTGTTATTTATTAAATTGTTTTTGCTAGACAGTATGTCAGTCTTAAACACAGCTAAATGCCATTGAAGATAATTTTAGTTCTAGGCCAATGATTTTCTCTGGCTCTTATTTTCTGCAGGCAACTGCAGGTGGTGGAGGTCGTGGAATGCGTTTGGCCAATGAACCAGGAGAGTTTGTGAAATTATTACAGGCATGCAGGCATACCTAATTACTCAAGTTGATTTTATTTCCTTTTGTCTTTTAGGTGCGAGAGGCCATCATTTCCCTTTCTATCTGGTTTCGTTTATTTCTCAAATGTTGCTTATATAAATGGATCATTGACTATTTAAGATAAAAAGCTTCCATTACTTGTTAAAGACATAAGTAGATATCTAAAGGAAAAAATTACAGTGACATCCATTGCAATTAAAGGGGAATGGGACAAGTGGAAATCAGGACTTTTCATTATGGACAAAAATTACCGAGTATCTTCAAGTTTGGACAATGTTTGTAGTATATAGAAATTTAATCAGTTGAGATAATAAAGACTTGTGTGGCTGATAAATGAAGTTTGAAATATCAATATATATGGTTGGGTCATGCTGTCTCATGCCGACTATAATGGTCTACAATCTTGTAGCTTCATCGCAGCCATCTTAACCTGCACAACATACTTTCTTAGTCTGCTATCATTAATATATTAATAGATACAATAGAATGATACCTTCTACAATAAGTTATCCAATCATTTATCTATGATATTCATAGATCCACATGCCCCTACACAGTTTTCCAAGGTTTGAATCCCTTGGGCTTGACAAGGATGTACCCTTAGGTTGGTTAGAAGTGCCTTTACCAAAACGTTGTGATGCCATTCTCTAATTTATCCATAATAAGATATGGGCAATACCTCCTAATACAATCAAGAACTCAATAGGCACCCTATTAAAACATATAATAAATGCACAAGGTCATTTCCACGAGTTGGGTTTGTTGGTTCTAGGGGATGGACAAGTTGCTGATGGAAAATTTAGACCTTTGGGAGATTTCATGGCAGCACTGTTTTTGTAGGGAAAAGGTGCTATTGGATTGTGTTTGGTGTCTTGGTAAGTGATAATGGTGTAACAATGGGAAAAATTGTGTCATGCCTCAAGGATCTAAGGGGATACCAATTGTTGTAATAAAAGGCATGCAGTAAAAGCTGCATTGGGACTGGTACACATGGTCAAAGGTCAAGGTAATCTTCCTATGACATTATCTAGAATAAACAATTCTCATTTTAGACGAGTGGCATATTTTGGTAAAGATAGGAGTAGGGTTAAGATAAGATAAAGGACGTCAAGATAAATTTTGTTTATTCTAGGTTTATATATTTTTGGTTGAAGAGTTATCCTTATTGTTGGTAGCTAAATTTGAAACAAATTTTGTACTATAAATCCATGTTATTATGCAATATGAAATCAATCAGTTTAAACTTTAGTGTGCAAGTTTCTTTGTGTGTTTTTTCTTGTGCTTCTGTGCTCTGAAATTCAACATAGTATTAGAGCAGAAAGTGACTATGAACCTATGAGGAGAAATCAATTTTGGCTAAAGGGGGGATGTCGGCCATCAGTGGAGACCAATCCAATGTTCAGTTTGGTTTGTGGAAGCAGTTTGAGATGCTTTCATTCACTGAGTTTAGTTACTAGCCTAGATACGAAGGGAATGCACTATTGTTGGTGAAAAGAAAGCTGCTGTTATAGCAGCTCAAAGCTTGCAGAGAAGTGACATCAAGAGTTGAGGTAATTGTTGTTTTTTGTGTTTTGTTGGATTGTGGGTAACCTGTCTGGTGTGTTTGCTTTGTTAGGGTTCCATTTTAGTGTTCTTGTCTGAAGATAGATGTCCTGAAAACACCATTTTTTGGAAGAAGAAGATGCCAGTTCTGAGAACAGCACACTGCCACTGGAGAAGTCACTGCCCAGTGCCTGTAGCATAGTTGCTGGTTTGTGTGCCCTAGATGCCACAGTTTCTTATAGCCGAGCTAGTTTGGCCATAGGTCGATGCTGCCGCCCAGTCCTACACCAAGTATTAAGTTTTTTTATGCACAAGCACAAACATCATCACCCCTCCACACCCTAGGCTTTGTGGAGTTGGAAAAAACTAAGACCTTTACTCTTTTTTAAATCAAAGTAAGAATATACTCAAGCAGATTCCATTTCAAATTGAAGCCCCATTTCTGTCTAAAGTTGAGCAAGGTTTAAAAGGGGTGTCTTAAAAGAAGGGTTTGTAAGGGTCATTTCGTTTAAATTTTTTATCCCAAGGACAAAGTTATTTGTTAAAAGCAGTGATGTTTGGAGTGGGAGGAATGCCAATTCCCAAAAAACCCTGGGAGCGAAGCACCATCAAAGCATTCTGTATACAATATATATTTTTATAGATTTTAATGCATATGTTTTAAAAAAATCTGAAACATAATTTTTGTGATACTTTTAGATGAATACTACATTTTTCAGAAGCTAGAAATAGATAGTAGATTAATCATTAGAGCATCCACCATTTAGTATGCAAATAACATCAACCAGCCATCTAGCAGTGATAAGTTATAACATCAACCATAACATCAAGTTTCAACGTATAATTATTAACATCTGTAAGCAACATCTAACATGTAACATCAACCATGAAATGAAATAGGTCATGTGCCCAATTTATAAAATACATATTAGAATCTGAAAACAATAAAGTGAGCTAAAATAGTAAAATTCATGAGAAGTTAAGCAATGGAAAAAAAGAGAAACAATATGTTATTCTAATTCTACTATCCATTTGGCTGTCTTCTTGCCATGAACAACTTCTGCTCTAAGTTCCTATGATCTAATGCTAGTTGTATCTTGATGAACACTGGGATATGCACCTTGTGCGGGATATGCACCTTGTGCGGCTGTGGATGCTGTACTTATGCAGCGATTTCAAAATAATTTTTTCTTTTAAAATGATACTTAATTTCTATTTCTCACTTACTAATTTTCACCTCTTTAGGTCAATTTGTTTCCAAGGCATATTATTGTTTTATATTGGGCCAATCAAGGTACATCTCTAACTAACCAACCCAAACGATGCACCTGTCAATGTTGACCCTATGTAGTAATGAGGTAGGTAAGCTCATTACTAGCACATGTTCCCTAGGCATTTTCTTGATTCTTCTTAACAAGAGTTCAAATCCTAAGTTTTGATCTCATAATAATACCTTGCCTAATTCAGGGGTGTAAGAGAGAAAGGCTTGCATTGTCTTGCTTCACAAAATGTTAAAATGTTGAAACATCGAAAAACTGTTGTCTGCTGAAAAAGTGGAAAACACCTCAATTTGCTCAAATCTCTCTTATGAAGCAGCAACAAATTCTGTGCATGTTCATATTTAGATTATTGTTGAACTTCTCGTTTGGTGAATCCAACTATATTGGACTTAGTCAACATTTGATCTTGTTGGGGATCATAGATTGATTCCCCATTGACTTGTTCTTGGGGGTATTCTGTGAATTCACCTGTTTCCCAAATAAAGGGGGTGCCAGTTTGGGTAATTATCTCTCCCTCATCCCATCTATCTATGAATTTTGAGTCTCTAACTAACTTCCCCTTGCTGATCATGCCTACTTTGCATTTACCCTATAGAACCCTTATCATGCTCGTCCTCCCTTTGTCTCCTCACATCATAATCTAATTTGATTGTTCTTATGCCTTACCTTAGAAGACCCCTTTGCATCAACTTCTCCTTGGTTTCCACTCTCTCCCCACAATCACTTTGAAATCCAATTTCCTAACTCACTTTCTTTCGGGGAAGATGCTCAAGACTCATTTTCGCACACATTCCACTATCCCAAATCCACTTGCCCTCCTGGTTCTGCCCATGAATAAATGGTTCGATGAAGACAGCAACACCATGCATCAGAAGCTCAAGTTCGATTTTGCTCATCATTCCAATCTAGCTCTGAACACTAAGGGAGTACTGCCGTATGGAAGAAATGGATGGATGGTTGTCTAAGTCTTAGGAGCCTTCAACAAAGGTTGAGGAGGGAGAAAAGCTTGATGTCCCAAAGGCTGATCAGAAAGAAGAAGAAAAATCAGATTCAGATCTGCAAGGTTGCGGTGAAGAAACATATGCTTTTGTACCATCCATTTCAATCAGGAAGCTGAGATGGTTTACCCAGACATTGTAGGAGGCACATGAACAAGTAGGAGCACCTAAAGCTACATTTCAGGGGAGTAATCCTCCTAAGAAGTTTCTGAATCATGTTGCATTAACGACTTGTATTCCTATGACAGTATCTTCCAGAATCCAGCTATAAGGAGGTCACTGAAGAGCAGGTATGGCAGGATGCCACGATAGAGGAGTTTGTTGTATAGTAGTAGTTCCAAAATCCTGTGGAATCAGTGATTGGTTCCGAGCATGCAGTTGCAGATGAAATTTTCCTTGAAAAAGGGAAGTACACTTTGAAGATTTTGGAATATAGAGATGAAGAGGTAGTAACTTGTTTTGATGGAGAACACCTTCTTCACAAAGAGTGAGTGTTAGCTTTATCTAGTTGCTCCAAAGGTAATTATCCAGCATGGGACACTGAGGACTTCTACAGCACACCAGAGAGAGCAATGGATGAAGGTGGCACAACAAGTACGTAGAGGTGGAGGGTGCATTCATGCCTACAACATGCATTCCCCAACCTTAAGGAGATTCCAGTTTTAGTTTTTTCTTTAATTCGCAGGATTGCTGTGCTGTCACTGATTTAGGACAGCTCATGCTTTTTCAGATTTAGAAGCACTAGTTAAGTGCAGTTCTAGTTTAAGAATTTGCATGTGGAGTTTAGTTTTAGGCAGGGTGCATATCTCTAGGAGAGATGGCACGACATGTTTTTTTGTTTTCTTCCAGTTTAGGCGCAAGTATCTCAGAGTCATAGTACATCCATTAATGCATGCCTGGGTGCACTATTCTAGGTAGGTTTAGGGTTAGGGTTTCCACTCCTAATCTGGGTGCACCCCAGGGATGACCTATTTTTGTATTTACCTAGTAAGGAAGCCACTGAAGAGCAGGTACAGCAGGATGCCATGATAGAGGAGTTTGATGTCTGGTAGAAACGCCACTGTGGATTCAGTGATTGAATCCGAGCATGCAGTTGCAGATAAAGTCTTCCTTGAACAAGATAAGTACACCTTGAAGATTTTGGAGAATATAGATGAAGAGGAAGTAACTTATTTTGGTGGAGAACACCATCCCCGCAAAGGAGTGTAAACTTTACCTAGTTGGTCCAAAGGTAATCAACCATCATGGTGCACTCAGGAATTCTACAGTAGTAATAGCAGGAATAGATCCATACCACTTACAGCAGTACCGTTTACAACTGGTCTATACTAAATATTTAAATCACTGACCACCAAAGAAGGGCAACATTTCATTCTATTGCCATACCTATTTACTAATACTACTGATTAGTGCCCTGACTAGGTTCATAACAACTCTTTTGCTATTAGGATGCTTTGACTTCTAAGCATGGCTGAAAATGGAATGACCCTTGCTTTTAATAGAATGTCATATATTCGACACTGAATAGGATGATGAAATTTAAAAGATGACTAGGATGGGATCTGAGCCTGGACTTGTAACACACAAAGAGCAAGTGTAGGTGAACGAAAACGTTATTTTACAAGTGATTTTTGTGCAGTTGACTATCATTTTACCTTCATAATTTCTTATCATCTGACTTTCCCTTTCTTTTCTATAGATTATGGGGTACTATATATTTAAGGAGGAACTACTCTTTAAAAAGTCAAAAAGATAACAGAGATGCAGCAGCCAATTCCTTTGAATGACCTACTTTTAAATGATTTTCCTGTCTACTAGTTCTAAAAATCATCAGATCAATAGAAGGTGCAGCAAATTGACAGTTTGGAAGGCATGTGAGAACCAGTGTTACCAACATTGTGTCGGCGAAAATATCGCCGAGGGTCCGAAAACGAAAATATCAGCAACATCGAGGAAAATATCGTAAGAATGAAAAAAATACAAAAATCCTCATTTTTTTTCATTGTTTTAAATATCTAAAGCATCAACAACATCAAATAAATGCATTTCCACATAAATATAAAAAGAGAACTGTTATATAAGATGTCTAGTAAACTCGAATACATCACAGATCAACATTGAATCATGCCCTGGCTCTAAAGCCTGAAAATATTATCAAAAAATATAATAGATGTATCTTATCATCATGAGTCATGTACAACGAAATCAGATAAATAAACTAACGATTCCCTTGCCCCTTTTACGGGCAAAGGTGATGGCTCTAGAAATGGATTTTCCTTTAGAGGAAGAAGGCCCTGCGACTGACATTGGACTCTGATGTCCTGTAGAAGAAGCATGAGCTAGACTTTGGTGTCCTCTACTGGTGCTACTGCCAAGTACAACTCGCTCTGTTGAAGTCCGTGAAGATATATTCATGTGCATCCATATGAATCCAAACCATTATACACAAATATGCAAAGTTTCTCATGTAAATAGCAAGCAAGGGTGCATATGACCAAAATAGCATCGAGTGCATTCCATCTCTTGACCAAAATACATCAACAAAGAGGCTGTAAATGGCCTCTAGTGTCCAAAAAAAATCAAACTACAACAAATAACTACATATGATCAAAATCATTGCCTATATTAGGATCCTCATCATCAGTGTCACCCTCTAAGCATTAAAATAAGATAGAAAAAGCTAAACATGGCTAATAAGTGATTTTACTTGAGTGAAGGGTACATTTTTACTAGGGTTGTGACATAAGAGTTCAACAATCAATGCCACCAACATCGAGGTACATAGATGGCTTGGTGCTCTTGGCTAAATGCCAGTTCCATACTCTCATACATGATAGAATCTAGTGGAAATCTAATTCACAGGATACTTCCAAACCCCCTTGTGTCGTGTATCCTACGTGTTGGACATGATACGAGAGGACACGTGTCTTGTTCACAGGACACGTTCCAAACACATGTCCGACACTTACCCTCGACGTGTCTCGAAAATAGGACATGTGTCTTGCACAAAGAAGGACTTGGGCTCATGTTTTCTCATGCAAGTTGGAGCTGTGAGGTGTTTTGATGTGCAGTTGAGGGTTATTTTGCCTTACTAATGCTATTTAAAGAGGTCCCCACCCCCTCCATTTCACCCACCCTAGTAATTAATGGTAATGTTAAGTAAAAGTGACATTCTCCTTTATCTTTCATTTTCATCGTTTTAATTAAATTTTTAACATTAACATTAATTGTTTTAGGATGTTTGAGAGTGGTTCCAACCTCATTGGACTTCATATGGAGAAAGTAGAATTTTAGGTCCCATTCAAAATTCAGTAGACTTAACAGTTTTCATGATTTCAAGATTTGCAGAATTACAATGTTTCCATTGGATTCTATCATGTATGAGGGTATGGAACTGGCATTTAATCAAGAGAACTAAGCCCTTTATGTACCTCGATGTTGGTGGCATTGATTGTTGAACTCTTTTGTCACGACCCCAATAAAAATGTACCCTTCACTCAAGTATAAACTCTTCTGTTGAACTTCTCTTTGTCATCGTGTCGGGTGACTTAGTGGTGTATTTGCACACCAACCTCCGTCTTATATATAGGCGAAGAGAAGAGTGGTTGAAGGGAAAGACAAAGATGCGGGATGTGTTTCCTGATGATATGGGTTTGAACAACAGTGTTGAGTTGGCATTAGCCAACTTGGATCTTAATAAACTAGTGCTAGAGCCGGTCACTTTTGATGATGGTGATCTTGTTGAGGGGTCATCCTCCACATCAACAAATGCACATATTGCATTGGATATAGGGGAGGAGGAGGAGGATGGAGTAGAGAGCAGTGGTAGTGATGCCAATCTTGATGATTATGACATGGAGGACTACTGATAGTCACGACTCATGAGCTATGAGATTCTTTCATCTACGGTTCTAGTATCTACCCTATGGCTATTTTGTATTTGTCATTGGCATTCCCACCTATAGTATCAGTGACTCTAACTCAGTATCTATCTACAATGTAATACATTTTGATTTTGACGACTTAATGAGATTGAGAATGCTGCAACTCATGGTTCTAATTTCTTGTGTGTTCAGTGTTTGTCATTTGATCATCGTTGATGTTACAATGTATTATGTTACATGTAAATCTTCTAGTTTCTAACAAAATATGAATCTTTATGTCTATATTTCATTTTTGTATGTGTAATTTAAAAAAAAAATTCATATATATAATTTTTTTAAATATATATATATTAAATACATTGTAGATAGATACTGAGTTAGAGTCACTGATACTATAGGTGGGAATGCCAATGACAAATACAAAATAGCCATAGGGTAGATACTAGAACTGTAGATGAAAGAATCTCATAGCTTGTGAGTCGTCACTGTCAGTCTAAGTCACAGGGTTCTCCGAACCTAAAGCTTGAGGTTCGAAATTCGACGAACCTCAAGGTTCGCCGAACCTAATGCCGAACCTGAACGAACTTGAATGCGTGCCCGAATTCGAACCTTAGGATGAATTTGAAGGAGAATTTTATTGAGGTTTGGGATGAGATTTCATTAGGGTTCAATATATATAGCCGAACCTCATTCGAATCTTATTGGAAAATTCGAACCCGAATCGAACCTAATCGTTGCCGAATTCAAACTCGAACCCAAACCATGTGACTTAGCTGTCAGTAGTCCTCCATGTCATAATCATCAAGATTGGCATCACTACCACTCCTTTCTACTCCATCCTCCTCCTCCTCCCCTATCTCCAATGCAATATGTGCATTTGTTGATGTGGAGGATGACCCCTCAACAGGATCACCATCATCAAAAGTGATCGGCTCTAGCACTAGTTCATTAAGATCCAAGTTGGCCAATGCCAACTTGTTAGATTTTTAGGGTAATTTGAAAACAGTAGTCACTTTTTAATTTTAAAGCAGAAGCACTTTAGATCTGGATCATGGGCAGCATATATCAAGATAGAACTCTGGCTTATGTTAGCAGCAGAAAGATATAGTTCAGCAAAAGTCTGATATTGACCAATGTCCTATGAGTAGTGCTGTGGTTTAAGACAAGAACAACCCTTTAATCATAGACAATGATATCAGTTCCAAATAGTTCTAATGATAACGGTGCTGTAAAACTTAGATCTCAATCTATAACAAAATCTCTTTTCCAAGTAACAGCAGATCTATAAATAAAATGTAGCAGCAGATCCATAGAGGCAAACAGTATTGCAAAACCTCTCAAGTGTAACAACAGATCTTATATAACAGCAGAGCAAGCAAACCTTTTATAACAGTAGATCAAACAAACAATGATGGAAACCCTTTCAATTTTAGTAGCCAACTCAACAGTCATAAAAGCAACAGTAGATCTATGGATCTTAATACTGAAACAAAATAATTCAGATCTGAACTTCAGGAGAGAGTGGTTTAGAAACACATGCCTGGTACTAGTCTTACCTTTGATGAAAGCACAGACCATAAGAGATATAAGGTCCTTGATTGTTTTCTCGGATTCAAAGATTTAGTTCAGATCCTGGATCATAGCCACCGTTTGAGAGAACTTTCATTCCACCACTGTTAAGATAAATGGGACCCAAAACACAAAACCCTAACAAAGGAAGCCTAAGGCTGAGAATGGCTCGGCTCACACAAGAATAAGGTGATGCCCACCCACAGCAAACAAAGTGCAACCAATCAATAAACAGAAATGAAGCTGCAGCTTTCCTCAACACATAAGTTAAAGTTCAGCAGACCACCGTGATCACACAAGGAGAAGCGGCAGTCACACAAGTGGACAGCACCCACAGGAAATGCCTCTATAGTAGCCAGCGGTATCTCTATACAGGCTGCGACACTCTTCCAATCAGGAGCGACACCCTTATCACAGGTCACAGCACCCTTAAGGTTGGCAGCGGCACCCTCTCAGCACAAAGGGACCAGCAGATAGGAGGGACACAGCCTAACTCCTTCACCAAACAAGACTGCAAACATAAATCAACTGACTAGACTGAGGCCGCACCTTCAAAGAAGCTCCATACCATACAATGAGTAATGATATGAGTATAGTAGATTAGAATGGGAGTTCATTATATAGTAGTTGAGGCAAATGTGAGCGCTTCTGGGTTAGAGCGCTAGGGCAAGGAGGGGGTGAGGTTAAGTTGTAAGGAGAGACACATGCCAGGAGTTAAAATTTAATCATGGCAATAAAACTTATAATTCAAAATTAAAACATAGGCCCTTAACAAAGGTAACAAAGCCCATAACCAAACAAAGGCCCACATCGAGTAACCGGCCCATAACTAGATGACCAAAGCCCACACACCAAGGTGAGGGTTTTACAAAGTCCACGGCTTGTGGCAGCAACCCCGAGGTCCAAAACAATGGCCGAGGGTTTGAAGTGACGTACTCATTCCTTTAAATCATATGCTGAACCTATTACTATCATCACTGCACACGGGACTTCATCCCTCTTGTGGTTGTCCTTCTTCAAGAAAGGTCATGCCATCAAGATTACCTGGAGTCAGAGACAAGGGATCAGCAATACCTAGATGCCGGCGTTTTAATTACAAACGGGGAATACGGTGCCTAAACGGGGGCCACGGTCCCTAAACCGAGGGCCGGCAGGGGGCCGGAGTATATCTAGAATTCTTCAAATGGCATTCCTAGACCAAGACTTCCATGCTCAAGGCGTTTGCCGCAGTTACAAGCGGGGCCACAGTTACTAACCGAGGGGGCCTAGACATATCTAGAGACTTTAAATGCTTGAACCTAGACCAAGACTTCAGCATCTCGAGGGCATGGTTACCACAGTTCAAACCGGGGCCGCAGAATTACTAACTAGGGGCCTAGACATCTAAGTCTTCGCGGTCTAGACCAAGACTTCCAGCTTTCGGGCACTTGATTACAACCGAGGGCCACAGTTACCGGGGCCTAGATATATCTAGGGTCTTCCAAATGCTTGGTCCTAGACCAACTTCCATCGGGCATGGTTACCACAATTACAAACCCGAGGGGCGCAGTTCTCCGAAGGGGCCTAGAATCAGGTCTTCGTAATTTGATTTGAGACCACATACGAGAGTGCAGGGCCCTAGACTGTCTGGTCTTGCGCCATCTTCAAGGAGAATGAAACCACCATTGTGCATGTAAATTTAACACTCCCTCGCAAGAGGTATTCTCGGCTACACCAAGCTTGTCACGAGAGTATACAAAACTTTGTCAAGGACAGTGGCATGGTCAAAATATCTGCCGTCTGAACATACTGAATACTAAGAATAATCTTCTGTACCATGTCCCGAACATAATGATATCTCATTTCAATGTGTTTCAATCTGTCATGGAACAGGGTTCTGTGTGACTTTATGCGACTTTGATTATCCGCAGTGTATAAGCGTGGGCTCAAAGCCTACGTCACAGAATAGGTCTTAGAGTAGCTTTGAAGACCCACCGCTGTTTCTACTACAGAGCACTAGCGAAGCTATATACTCTGCCTCTGCAGTGTTTTAAGACTCTGAGCCACTGTTTCTATTTGGACCAAGGAAACCAAATTTTGAAGACAAAGCTGAAGCAATATGGGAGTACTCTTCGGTCTAGCTCTTGCCCATCCAATGAGAATCTGTGAAGCCATGTAACCTCACACCCCCACTGGATGTATATATGAGACCGTGAGCTATGGTCCCCGAACATATCTTTAAGATATGTTTCAACAACCATGTGTGAGTTAAACCATCAAGGATAGCCCGTGCGTAGCATACATGGTGGGAATCATCAAGTTAGATCCTGAATCTGAGTCATTCGGCTTCTTTAGATTAGCAATCATAGGAGTTGACATACTCCTGCAATTCATCATTCATTATGCCGAACTTCTGTCTATTGCATATTTCCTTTTGAGATAGGAAAACCTTGTTTGGTTTATGCCAAACTTCTAAACACAGGGAATTGATGCATCAGTCCCAACTCTTACATTTCAAACCGAGTGAATTGAGCTCCCTCTTGCACCAGACGATCAACTTTTCTTCTCCTGCAAGGAAGAAGGTTAACCACATACAAAGCTAAATGAAAAGTTGATTTTCAACCACTCTAGAGTAAAGGTTAGGAACATCAGTGCTCTTATTGAAAGTCATCAATTCTGTCATATCAGACTCGGGATGCTTGTTTACAAAGCCTTCTATAAATGAGACTCTTTGTTACACACTAAGCCATCACGGGTTCCACCGACCGGAAGGTATTCATTTTATGCAATTTCAATAAGTATAGAAGCAAGAGAAATAACTATACAAAATGGTGTATACCTGGCCACTAGTGCAAAGAACTCATCATAGTCAATACCTTATTTCTAGGGGCTTCTAGCGGTGAAACACTTCGTCAATTGCGGCCTGAGTCAACCATTTGGATGAGAGGACAATTTACCGCGTCATAGGCACCAGGAAAAGTCCCACATCGTTCTTCATGATGAACTTTGTATTCATCCAACATGGCATCTTTCAAAACTGTAACTTGTTAGCTTCAATCAAACAAAAGAAGTACAGTATCACGTATCAGTACAACATAACTTGTAAGCCTTTGAGGCCTTTTGCTTCCTTCCATATTTCTACGGCATCGGTTGGCGGTTCTTCTCAAAGGAAGTAAATTCTTGGATTCTATTATCGCTGCGATTTTGTTGTTGGACAGGATTACAACGAGCCGGTGCTCACACGAATTCAAAGTCACCTTCTTGTCGGTTGCTCCCTGTCCAATTTGATCTTGAGCGGATATGTATCTTTCAAAATGAAAAGGCGACTCGGACTTACGGTTAGGAGGTTGAAGAATTGAATAAAGGGATTTATAAGACACCTTTCGCGTGGTTATATCTCTCCACCGGGATGATGATGATATCTACATGTCATGCCAGATTTGTAATCATCGATCTTCATGTAGAACCGACATTCTGGTCAATCAGGCTTTTCAAGAAAAAATGTCAAGAGGCCCCATGCATGGACAACAAGTGGAAAGGAAAAGATTTTACTAAATTCCGTGACTGTGCACGTTTGAGATGTGAACTAAATGTAAAACAAAAATAGCTCTGTTGTATTGTGACCATCGGAGAAAGCGTGTCCACGCCCTTCTTTATGGGTAATCTTTGAAATGCCCTCAATTTGCATCTTCACCCGTGACACAATACCCACGACAACTACGGATGAAGGTGATAGCTACAAAGATGGAAGCGGGCGGGGCGCAGATCATAGTTTCTTAGCTACTAAAATTTGTACAGATTGGATATTCAAATGAGTAGTCAAAGAAAGCATTGTAACTAATTCATGCCATGACAAGCATTACTACTCGCTATGTACTATAAGAGGAACAAAGTAATCAATAGTACCAAAGCAAAATTTGGGATTACTCATCGGGACCGAAAATACACCGATTCTGCTTCTTTGGGCTAAAATCAATTTAGGCCCCGAGATTTCCTAAAGATGCGGTTTAATTAAGATGTCTGACCCACTAAACACTAAACAAATGAGCATTCGGATTAGTGCCTCTTGACGTAAAAATTTAAACTCGACCGCAAACACGGATAGTTTGCCTAGTCACTAATACCAAAATCACCCACACTTCTAACTAAGTTTCAAATGCTAAATTGCATTTGACCAATATCTTCTGAGGAGAGCATTCTTCTTGACTAGATTGATGTTATGTCAAACTTTTTCTACGATCTTGTGCATCAGTCTATTGGCTTCTTGAAATGTGCCTTTCTTGCATAGAGCAAGCACCTGGATGGAACATGCAATCATAACCACTGTCCTTCATCTGATTTAAATAATTTAACTTCCTCCTTAAGATTACCCATACGTTCAGCAGAGATTGTTCATCAAGAGCATGTTTAAACCCCATTCGGATTGACACCTAGATTGACCAAAAATATAAAATTTCTTGAAAGTATCCAATGAAACCCGTTCTTGATCACAAGTTGCTCTTCTCCTTTCAATGAGGATATACTTTCTACGGATATAGAAGTGGGATGAATTCCCTGCAGCCGGATGATGAAAGCAGGCAGGAGTAATAGGATAGTGGGTGGAGAAAATGGCAGAAACCCAATATCACCGTATTACTCCATCCGTCAAGGCGGAGGCGTAATACAAAAGCCAAACCATCTTAGCTACGGTGTCAAGAGAGCACAAAGAGAGTGATCCTCACCATCTATTCTCCAAAAGATCAAATGTGAGAATGACAGAGAAGTGGTTTCTGTAAAACAAATCTTGCCCCAAAGATCAACAGTGGAAGAGTGATTAAGACTATCATGACTGGATTTACTGAAGAGGTGATACTGCAAACTTTCTGCCATTTCTTGAATGATTCATTGAGCTCCCTAATCTTCTTCAAAAAACTCCACTGCTCCTTGATACCCTAACAAGATTCAATGACCCCTAGTGCTCCAATATATGTGGGCAAACAATAGGGAGCATGGTAACCTCAACCAAATCCAAAGTTCCAGCATCAACATCAAAGGCCAACAAGTGATATATATGCTTTTGTAGGATAAACCGATGAGTCCGGTACCATTGAATTCAGTACGTATGCTTCGGCATGCCGAAAAGTAAATTCCGGCCAATGTATTCTTCCATAATGATATGGAATATCAACTGCCTACAATCCCTGTATTCTGCTCTGCTCCTGCATGGTAAGAACAAATCTATTGCCTTACGCCGAAATTTGGAGATCTTCTGCAAAACAAGTACCCTAGAGAAGGATCTACATGGGCTCAAAGGCTATTCTTGAGCTTCCGTCCATAGCTTCGATTCAATGTTAGATTTTTGGGGTAATTTGAAAACAGTAGTCACTTTAAAAGCGAGAAGCACTTTAGATGCGGATCATGGGCGGCATATATCAGAATCGATAAACTATGTTAGCGTGAAGAAGATATAGTTCAAAAAGTCACGATATTGACCAATGTCCTATATGGTAGTCTTTGTGAAGTTTGAACCAAGAACAACCCTTTAATCATAGACAATGATATCAGTTCCAAATAGTTCTAATGATGACGGTGCTGTAAAACTTAGATCTAAATCTATAACAAAATCTCTTTTCCAAGTAACAACAGATCTATAAATAAAATGTAGCAACAGATCCATAGAGGCAAACAGTATCGCAAAACCTCTCAAGTGTAACAGCAGATCAAGCAGATCTTATATAACATCAGAGCAAGCAAACCTTTTATAACGGTAGATCAAACAAACAATGATGCAAACCCTTTCAATTTTGGTAGCCAGCTCAAGCGATCCGCAAAAAGCAGCAGTAGATCTATGGATCTTATCGCGAAACAAAATAGACTGGTCGAACTTGAGGAGAGAGTGGTTTTACAGAAACACATACACGAACTTAGTCTTACCTATGATGAAAGCCTGAATATACAAGAGATATACAAGGTCCTTGATGGTTCATGCTTTCGGTTAAAGATTTGGTTAGGATCTATGAGATCTATAACCCTTTGTTTGAGGAACTTTCATACCTACTTGTTAAGATAAATGGGATATTAAAACACAAAAACCCTAACGAAATCTCAGTGAATAAAGCTGCGGCTCACCGCGAGGTGGAGTGATGCCCACCCGACAAACAAAGTGCGACCAGTAATGCTTGAAATGAAGCTGCGGCTTTTCCTCAACCTTACATAAGTTAAAGTTCGGTGAACCGAAGCAGTCACACAAGGAGAAGCGGCAGTCACACAAGTGGACAACACCCACAGGAAATGCCTCTAAAGCAGCCGGTATCTCTATACGGTGCGACGCCTCTGTCGGGGGCGACACACCCTTATCACCAGTCCGCGGCACCCTTCTACGGTTGCTAGTGGCACCCTCTCGGCTTCAAAGGGACGTGAATGGGAGGTTGTGACCCTATCCGCCGACAAAGCGAGGCGTAAACAAAACTCTCCATCAAAACTAGGCCAGGCCGCACCAAAGCTCCAGCTACCGCCACAATAGGAAGTAATGATGATGTGGTATGGTAGGAGTAAGAATGGGGTTCATTATATAGTAGTTGGGGCAAAATGTGAGTATTTGGGTTACTTGGAAGCTAGAATGGAGAGAGGGTGAGGTTAGGATTGTAAGAGGAGTCACATGCTTAAATTAAAATTTAATCATGTGACAAAACATTATAATTAAGGTAAAACATAGGCCCTTAACAAAGGTAACAAAGCCCGCGCCAAACAACCTGAGCCCACATCCCGGGGTAACAAAGCCCATAACTAGATGACCAAAAGCCCACACCAAAGGGTAGGGGGTTTTACAAAAGCCCACAACCAATAACCAACAGCCCCAAGGTCCAAACAATCAACCAAAGACTTGACAAGGTGGCATTACTCAATCCTTCAAATCATATGGTGAACACATTAGCATCTCATCGCGGCATCACGGGACTTCATCCCTCTTGGTTGTGTCCTTCTTCAAAGAGAGGTCATGTACCATCAAGATTTACACCAGGTCGGAGACAAGGATCAACCCATGCCCTAGGCATGGTTTCCCTGGGCAAAACGGGGGCCACAGTTACAAACCGAGATTACAGTTACAAACCAGGGCCACGATTAAACGGGGGCCACAGTTCTTCGGGGGCCACAGTTCCTAACGAGGCTACAGTTGCTTTCGAGGGCCGATTTACAAACCGAGGGGGCCAGTTCCAGGGGCCCTAGACATATCAGGGTCTTCAAATGCTTAGTCCCTAACCAAGACTCCCATCTTCGAGCATGGTTACCGAGATTACAAACCCGGGGGCCGCAGTTCACCTAGACTATCTAGGGTCTTCAAATGATGCTTGGTCCTAGACCAGACTTCCAAGACTCGGGCATGGTTACCCTGGTTGCAATCCAGGGGGGCCCTGGTTACTAACTAGGGGCCCTAGACATATCTAAGAGATGTACATACAAATGCTTGGTCCTAGACCAAGACTTCCATCCCCCACGCATGGGTACCCTGGAACATTTACAGGGGCCCTAGACATATCTAAAGACCCTAGATATGCCTAAGGCCCCTGGACTGGGTCCAAGGATCAACCCATGCCCCAAACATGAGCACCCTGGACCCAGTCAAAGGGCCCTAGATATATCTAGGATCTTCAACATCTTGGTCCCAGAACAAGAAACCCCAGGGGTGCACCTTCATCAATTTGGTCCCAGACCACATACCCCAGGAGTGCACTGGGGGCCCTAGACCTTGTCTAGGGTCTTAGCCATCTTCAAGGAGAATGGCTCTCGCTGCTGCATGTAAATTTAACACAATTCAACACTGTTGTTCAAACCCATATCATCAAGAAACACATCCCACATATTTGTCTTTCCCTTCAACCACTCTTCTCTCCGCCTGTATATAAGATGGAGGTTGTTGTGCAAATACACCACTAAGTCACCTGACACGATGACATCAACAAATGCACATATTGCATTGGATATAGGGGAGGAGTAGGAGGATGGAGTAGAGAGCAGTGGTAGTGATGCCAATCTTGATGATTATGACATGGAGGACTACTGACAGTTACGACTCATGAGCTATGAGATTCTTTCATCTACGGTTCTAGTATCTACCCTATGGCTATTTTGTATGTCATTGGCATTCCCACCTATAGTATTAGTGACTCTAACTCAGTATCTATCTACAGTGTAATACATTTTGATTTTGATGACTTAATGAGATTGAGAATGCTGCAACTTATGGTTCTAATTTCTTGTGTGTTCAATGTTTGTCATTTGATCATCGTTGATGTTACAATGCATTATGTTACATGTAAATCTTCTAGTTTCTAACAAAATATGAATCTATATATAAATGTGTCCTGTTTCTGGGGGTCGTCGTGCTCGTGTTGGATACTTGTATTTCCGTGTCCTCTGTGTCTGGAAACTTAGGTGGAAATGTTGCAATACTGCCAATCTTGAAATCCTGAAAACCATCAAGTCTGCTGGTTTTTGAATGGGACCTAAAATTCTACTTTTTCCATATGAAGTCCAATGAGTTTGGAACCACTCTCAAACATCCTGAAATAATTAATGGTAATGTTAAAAATTTAAGTAAAAGGATCCTTTTACTTTAAGAATTTAATATTACCATCAATTAGTAGATTACTAGCCTCTTTCTGTTTGCAAAATGACAAAAAAAAACTAAGTTTTCAGCTCTTTCTCCTTTGCTCTCCAAACCCCACACTTTGTTTGCAAAACGACACTTTAAAACCCAAAATTCGGCTTTTAATTCGTGGCTGCCCGTGGCCCGGCGACATTTTCCATCGATTCGCGATATTATTGTGCTATTTTCAAAAATATCGCAATATTATCGCCAAAGGAAAATATCGCAATATTTTCGGGCGATAATATCGTCGATCCTCAACAGTGATAATATCGCGATGTTGGTAACACTGATGCAAACACAAGTAGAGTAAGATGGTTAACACAAGTAGAGTAAGATGGTTATACACATAGTGGAAGTCCACAAATAAAAACCAAAGTCCACATTGTAATGAGGTGAAAAGTGGCAGTCCCTGGCACTGTCAGGTTTCCTTCAGACTGCCAGTTTGATGATTTATTAATTCTGTAAAATATGACTATGAAAATTATAACTGTGATCAAAATGAAATGTACGGCATCCAATCTCATTGAACATCCATAATGTGTTATGCTTCGAAGTGGATGCCATGAATCTGCAAAGATCAATCAAAGGAAGATCATAATAATAATAGTATTGAGAAGTATGGTGTTTGCACATAGTTCTGGCTGGAGGAAGAGGTTTCCCTAGCATGCAGATCAGAGAACAAAAATTGATTGTTAAAATCTTAGCTAACATTATTCTTCTACTGCAAGATACGGTTTCTTTATCCTTCAGAAACATATCAATTCTAGCTTTGACATGAATTGCTAGATCCTTTTGAATGCACTTAATTTTCCCAACTTTAGGTGGGAATTGCTTCCTTGAAGAATTGTATGTATCTTCTTTTCCAAAGTAAAACAACTGCAGACGGCCAAGCTATATAATATGCCATAACTCTCTGCAACAATCCCTGATCATCCAAGCCTCGCCTATGAGGGTGGGGGCAAAGCACCATATGTTGACCTTCCTAGCTTTAATAGGAAGAGGATCTTCATGTAACTCCTACATTTATCTGTTGGAACTCAGGTGCCTATTTGAGGTAATATAAGTTGCATTTTTCTAAAAAAGAACTTTAGTTTTCTCTTCTGAGATAAGGATGGCAAAAAAGCTGGATATGGCTCTGATTTTTCTGATAGAACTGGAGAAACTATTGGGCATGCAGTTTGAATAGGTGATGGTGAATGACTATTTATGTTAATGGAAAGGAAGAAATGCTTGCAAACATTGCTACAAGTATTAAACTACCATGGTTTGTAGGTTATTCTGTTCATCCATCATCGATTGTCACTGCCATTAAAATTTTCCCGAGGGAATAGCAATATCTCTGTATTGTTGCTATGCTTCTTATGAGTAATATGATTATGTTTGTGTGTACATATATAGACACATACATACATGATACAAATACTGTTAAAATTTCATCAAAGACCAGATGGAACAAGTTGACTTTCCTGGTGCCTGGCAATGCCAATCCAAGCCTGTAGTCAAAGGTGATAATAGCACATATAGAACTATTTTATGAGAATTGTCAGACCACACAAGATATGAAGGAATACATATTTTTATATTTGGAGAGAATGTGTTGAGTTGGATGTTAAGTTCTAGTTCAGAGCTCAGCCACAGGAGATGGCTAAATCTATATGGTATGAAGATGTTGTCAAAGATCATGCTATTTGAATCCAGTTATTCCAACTGCTAGAGAGCTTGGGCTTTATATTGTACATGGAGATCTTAGCAAACGGTGATCAATTTGTTTTCAACTGTTTTGAGTATTCCAAACCTCAAAGGAATGAATTGTGTTCAGCAACTCATGCACACAAACTGTGTTCAAGCAATATCTCTTGTTCTGCTGTATTAAAACTTTTTAACATTAGTGGTTATATCTACAGCTACAGAAACACCGATCCAAAATTAGCTGTGTTCTGGCCAAAATTATAACTGATCTAACTTTTCCCACAAAAACATAATTCCTAATTAGATATATGAGATTAGTAACTATGCTTATTTGTCTGCTGAAGTAGAAATTGTCATTAATAATAAATTTGAATACCCTCTTTCATTCTGTGAAGAAGATGGCCATTTCTAATTAGTTACCAAAATTGCTGCACTTTGTTTTATAATTTCAGCAAGCCAAGAGTGAGGCAGGTGCAGCCTTTGGGAATGATGGCGTCTATTTGGAGAAGTACATAAAAAACCCTAGACATATTGAATTTCAGGTAATGCATACTTTTCTTTTACTGTAAGGCATACACTCTTCCCTTAGTTTATAGCTTTTTTCACATATCATATTGAATTTCAGGTAATGCATACTTTTCTTTTCCTGTAAGGCATGCATTCTTCCCTCAGTTTATAACTTTTTTTCACATGTTCTATTTTCACTGTGGAAGTCAAATATCTATCCACAATTTTAAGTTTGGAAGGAAATGGTAATTCGTCAATTTTCAATTAGAATCAATTTACTAAGATGAGGAAAGCACTGAAATGTTTTTGTTTCCTGATTTCCACAAGTCTAGCGTAAAATTTAAATTACTTTTTTGAAAAAATTATTTTAACTTGCATTTGAAGATATAATGTTTGCTGGTATTTTTTGGCTGAACTTTTGGTTGGCAGATTCTTGCAGACAAACATGGTAATTGTATCCATTTTGGAGAGCGTGATTGCAGTATCCAGGTAGTAATCTATTTATATGTGAATCTGCAATCTATATCATCCTGCTATTTAATGCTATTACGGTACCCTCATGTCGATACAAAAAATATGAAATGCAATTAGGTAGTATTTTCAGTTTCTATTTTTTTAAGGTGCAAAACATCTTTTGGATTATTGTTTCTGTGGTAAGCCCAAGAGAAAGAATAATTATTGCTTGTTTAGATGGTGGATGAGAATCTATCTATCTATCTATACATATATATCTTGTGCCTTTTGTCAAGAGACATGACCCTATGGCAAAGCTGGAGATTAAGATTTAACGATCATATTAATACTGTTATCACTATAATAGTGACATAGTAATAATATTAATGCTTCATCAAGTACACTACCCCCTCTTGAAAATGCTTTATCCTTGAAGTGCGGCTAAAAAAGAAATTGCATTAACCACTAAAGAAACATCATTGAAATTGCATAGATTTGAATGTTGTTTGGAAGTCCAAATAGGCAACGACCAAGGTACTTTCCAATCAAATCTAATATGTGGCAAACATAAGATGTTTTTGTACATTTTAGGATTCCAAGATGATCATTTTTGTTGGACAATTGGATGGCAATAGTTCCAAGGAATGTTTCACACATGGCAGGAAAAGATAGGAGTTGTTGATTTGACAAAGAGTGTGGTATTGAACTATTGAATTTCTCAATATCTTACAAAGATGAATTAGCAAGTTCATTGTTATTTTCAACAATGAAGCATTTTTGTTCGTCTTTTCACACTTGAGCTGCCAGTTCCTTATCATCACTGTAAACTCTTGTTGTTGTTTCCTTCTAATTGCCTAATTGATCATCAAAGTGTTAATGAGATTTATCGTCCATTCCACGAAGTGGAAGTTATATCCTTTTACCGCATTGAATTAGACCAAAATTAGAACCACTCATATCCAACACCTTTTAATCTTGAAGCTACAAATGTGATATAAACATAATCATTAGTAATATTATGATCGACAAATTTATTTGTTAACCTTTTATTCCATGATCCTGAGAGAATTTTCAAATCTTTTTATCAAGGTTTGCATCTTTTAGGGCCTTGTTCATTTTGGTTTTCTTGAATTGATTTTGAATTTGCCGACGACGTGGGACTCTTTCCCTCCACCTTGGAGGGGTTGCAGAGATATCTTGATGCCCTATCTAGTTTTTGCGGTCTTCGTTAGTTGACAATCAACCTTGGCAAACCCAAGGTTATGATCTTCAATGAGCTGAAGAACAGCTTGACAGAGTATTATTTTTACTTTTGGGGTGTGAAGATTGAGATAACTGCTGATTACACATACTTAAGTGTTCAGTTTTTAGGGCCTAGATTCGGTTTGAGGAAATCCCCATAGCCTTTGATCAACAAGGGCTATGGCCCCCTTGTCCTTCTTGAATATTAGTGGTTTCATAATCATTTGGAGGACATTCTATCTGAGATGGACCTCATGGACAACCTCATTAGAACCATGTTTCTCTAAATCTTTGAGGTTTGAGGGCCTAGTTTACTTGAGTTAGATTAGTCTCGAAAGAGAGAGTTTAGGTCCTAATTCTCTGCCACATCATTAGATGCAAGAGGATGGTTCCCAAGGCCATTATTCAGGCAAACTAGTTTCCCTTATGCACTAGGGTCGACTCTTTGTAGACTCATCGGTTAGTAGGGATCGCTTCCCTTTTCTCGCTTACTGCTCCTTTGAGGCCATAGCCACTACTAGTACTTCCTATTTGGCTCTGTTAGTGTTAGAATTTTAGGGTAGAGATGAAAACAACAGTCTCTTTTTTTTTTAAAGCAAAACTACTTAGATCTGAAGCACAAACAGCTTATAGAGACTGATCTTATTATAGGCAGTGACAGAAAAGGACAATACAAACCATAAAAGATCTCAGATCTTATAACCATGAAAGTAGATCTAGAAGTAACAGTAACAAGGCTCATTCAATATCATAATAAGTTCAAACTGTCTGTCATAAACTAGGTTCAGATCCTAGATAGTTAAAGCTGTTCTATAGATGTAACAGAGATCTATATTTCAGACAGAAGAGAACTCAGATCATATGCTAAAACCTAGATCAGAAACAACAATAAATAACTCCTCTAATCAACAGCAGGTCTATAGATCTAAGTTCTGAAACAACAATAATACAAGGCTTCTTCTATATAACTGTGCTCAAACAGTAAATAACCTAGATCTGAACTTTAGGAGAGAGTGGTTAAGAAACACTACCTTGAAGAAAGCACAGACCATAAGAGATGTAATGTCCTTGTGAATATGCTCAGTTAAAGGTTCAGTTCATTGATCAATGAATGATCATTTTATGCCAAAGAAAAGAAGGAAACATTTCATGCCACCATAGTTAGGTTTAC
>SNQJ01S0063516.1:25072-66144 GCA_010110895.2 Picea sitchensis
TTAGACATGCCTACCACAGAAAGGGGGTTGCACTTTATTAAAACCCCACACAACATAAAAGAAGAAGGGGCCGAACCCTGTTAACCCTCCCACAACAGAATAGGAGAGATGCCGCACCACTAACAACCCTCAAAGAAGCCACTATCACAATACAACCCCTGCAACAAAAAAGGGTAGAGCAGGCCGCAACAAAGGAGGTTCTACACAACAAGAGGGGCCGCAACAAGCAGAACAAATCACCAACAGAAGGAGCCGCTGCAAGGAGGGACCTCACCAGCAAGAGGAGGCCACAACAACCTCAGAACAAGACTTCAATAGTAGAGGAGGGTCGCATCATATCAAGACAACAAGACTTCAACAGTAGAGGAGGGCCGCACCAAGTCTACAACAACAAAGCCGCAACAAGAAGGAGAGATCAACGCTCACCTTAGAGGCAAAGTGAATAATAATGTGTGTGAAATGAGAGGGGGGGGGTTTTAATTTATAGTTTGGGTTAGGGCAAGGAAAATAAAAGAAAAGATTAAATTAGAATAAATAGAATTAAAAATAACATGTTTAAATTAAATTTAAACATGTTATAATTAACATTTTAATTTAACTTTACTTTAACCCTAAAACAAAAGCAACAAAACCCCAAACCAACACATGCAAGGGTAAGAGAGGGTTAGCTATGTGGCAATACTCATTCCTTCATTTAACGTGGTGAACCTATTACTTTATCATCACTGCATATGAGACTTATCCCTCATGTGGTTATGTCCTTCTTCAAGGAAGGTCATGTACCATCAAAATACTTGATAGAGGATCAAGTAGCCCCAAAACTTTTTTTGGGGTCTTATCCACCAAGGTCAAAGACCAAGGATCAACCCATGCCGTATNGGAAGGTCATGTACCATCAAAATACTTGATAGAGGATCAAGTAGCCCCAAAACTTTTTCTGGGGTCTTATCCACCAAGGTCAAAGACCAAGGATCAACCCATGCCGTATGCATGGGTACCCTGGACATTTCCAGGGGCCCTAGACTTATCTAGGGGCTTTAACTGCTTGGTCCTAGACCAAGAACCCCAGTCGTATACTGGGGGCCCTCTCAGGGGTCTTTACTGCTTGGTTCTTCACCAAGAACCCTAGTCGTATACTGGGGGCCCTCACAAGGGTCTTTTTCCATGGCACTGACTGTTTGGTCCCAGACCAAGTACCCCAGGAGTGCACTGGGGGCCCTAGATCTCGTCTAGGGTCTTAGCCATCCTCTAGGAGAATGGCTCTTGCAACTGCTTATAAATTTAATAGGCTCGTTGTTGATTTGTGAAGGCCACCCATCTACTTCAGTCGGTTGCTATCTTGATGGATCACCTCCCTCCTTTCAACTACTCTCTTGATGCCACTGGTTGACTCTTGTTGACCAAGTGGGAGTTGAATAGGATTATCATAGAGGACATCTTCAGATGGTATATTTGGGTTATGTATGTTGACTAGCAAGGGGGTCAAACCCCAAGATGCCCTTCTATGTTGAGGGTCAACCTTATTGTTCGGCCTTTGAGACTCTTAGGCATTGGATGCACAATCTTAGGATCCCTCTTGAGTAGTTTCGAGTCGACTCTCATCGAATTTCGGTTGAAACCAACCATCATATCATATGAGAGGACAAGATTTGCTAGTGTTTCATCTTCATGAGACTGAGACGAAGGAGCACTTCATATTTTGATGTCCCATCTATTATGACGTTAGAGGATGATTTTACTATCTTTTCATGGAGGCTTGGAACTTCCTCTCCACCTTGCTTAGCTTTTTGAACTAGAGATGCATGGCCTTATTCAAGGCCATACCACACACATTTTCGTGTTTCCATGTGTGCTACCTATGAAGTTATATACGATCTCTATGTGTTTGGACTTGTCATGAAATACTGGATTCTTAGAGAGTTTGATACAACTTTGATTATCCCAATAATCGTGGGATCCAACACTTGATCAAATAATCCTGCAAGTGACTTGCGAAGCTAGATGGCCTCACAACTAGCAATACTAGTGGCCATGTATTCTGCCTCTGCTAAGCTAAGTGCCACAGACACCCCGAGGTGCTCTTCCTATTTGTTGCACTGCCTGCCCAATCTAAGTCTATATACCCCATCAACTTCACTTCACCATCTCCAAGATATCTTAGACCATACTCCATTGTGCCCCTCAAGTATCTGAGCACATTTTTTGCTGCTACCTAATTCTCTTGCCTTGGCTCCACCATGAACTAGCTCAAGGTGTTCACTGCAAAACATATATTTGGCCTAGTGTTGATCGAATACATCAAAGAACCTATTTGTTGCTTGTACATTGTAGGGTCCACCAACTCTGAATCCGAAGCTGTGACCTTCTTCAGATTAATGATCATGGGTGTGGTCTTAGGTTTGCAATCTTCCATCCAAAACCTCTTCAAATCTCCATTGTATACTTACCTTGCCCAAGGAAGATCTCCCTTGGTCTCTACCAAACCTCCAAACCCAAGAAGTAATGCATCATGCCAATGTCCTTCATCTCAAACTCAACAACTATATCCTCTTTGCATCCTACAACGAGTGTCTTTGCACCTGTAAGAAACAAGTCATCTATATACAACACTGAAATGAGTAGATCCGTCCCAACAAATATATAATATAAGTTAGGATCTGCTTCACTTTTGATGAAGCCCATACTATGCAAATAACCTTCTATCATGGAATACCATGCTCTTGATGCCTGCTTGAGAACAAACAAGGCTTTCTTAAGCCTACAAACATGAGATTCCTTCCCATTTACCTGAAATCCCTGAGGCTGCTCTATATACACTTCTTCTTCAATGATCCCATTAAGGGAAGCTATCTTCACATCCATCTGGTGTATCCTCCATCTCACAAATGGAACTAAAGACAACAAATCTAGTGGAAGTGTACTTGGCGACTATAGCAAAAGTCTCCTTGTAGTCCAAATCCTCTCTCTGGTAGAAACCTCTCGACACAAACCTTGCTTTGAACTTCTCAATGTTGCCATTTGCCGCATGCTTAATCTTGTAGAGCCACCCGGAACTCACTATTGATTTCCCCTCCAATCTTGGCACTATGTTCCACACATCATTCTTCATGATGGAGGTGTACTTCTCCACCATGAAATCTTTCCAAACCTGTTGATTTGCTACCTCTTGAAAAGTTGGAAGGCTTTGAAGCTATGATGCTTCTCATCAATGCCATCTAATTTGGAAACTTCTTCCTCTAAATGTACTTCGAAGAGCCTCAACATACTCCTGAGCAGCCCTCAATGTTTGAGTGAACCATCGAGATCTCTTGACAAAACTAGAATGGGTTACTGTCTCCTACTCTTCACCTGAAGGTTGTTGTATTTCTCTGGAAGTCACTGGCGACCTTGGCTCAACCTTCGTGGCTTCTTGCTCCTCATCCTCTGTCATTGGAATAAGCTCATGGGACTTCCTAGACGCAAGGTCTTCCTCAAACTTTACATCCCTACTCACTGCTATCTTCCTCTGCTATAGAATATAGTCCCTGTAGGCCTTTGAAGTCTCACTATAACCCACAAATAAACCCTTCCTACTGGAGGGTTCCAACTTGGTCCTCTTCTCCACCAGTACATGGATATAAACTAGACATCCAGATATGCATAAATGACTCACCTCTGGCATTCACACCAATGAATGCCTCATATAGTGTCTAGTCCTCCAAGATCCTGTGAGGACATCTATTCTAGATGTAGGTTGCTATGTTGGATTTCTATAGCCAAAGAAACATTGGCAAGTCCTGGTCATGAATCATGGTCTTAGTATCCCCTATGATGGATCGATTCTTCTGCTCTGCAACCCCATTCTGTTGTGGTTCTATGAAGCAATTAGCTCCCTCTTGATTCTTTCCTCCTTGTAGAAACCCTCAAACTCCTTGGAGGTATACTCACCCCCATTGTTTGATCTCAAGACTTTGATCTTATTCCCTATCTGGTTTTCAACTAAAGCTTTGAACCCTTGAAACCTACTAAAGACCTCATCCTTGGTCTTTAAGAAGTAGATCCAAGTCTTGTGAGAGAAGTCATAAATAAAGGAAACAAAATACATGCTTCCTAAAATTGATGCTACTAACATCGGTCCGCAAACATCCAAATGCACTAGGTCTAAATTCTTCTTAGACCTATGCTCACTACTTGGGAAGGCAACCTTAGCATGCTTGCCAAGCGTGCACCCTTTGCATAGTCCATGTTGCTCAATGTTGAACTCTGGAAGACCTGTGACTATCTCCCTCAGAATAGTCAACGCCTTGTGATGTAGGTGCCCCATCCTCTTGTGTCACAACTCGCACAAGCTGTCACTGTTATGAACTAGGGTTCGAAAAGGTTCACCGTGCAACCTGTAACGATTACCTTCTCTAACCCCTATTACATGAGTTGCTTTTGGGCTAGATTCCTTCAACTTGATGAGGACCTACTAGTTCTTGAACTCCACTGCATAGCCCTTATCCTCCATAACTGAAACTGAAATCAAATTCTTCTTGAGACCCAAAACAAACGAAACATCATCAAAGTCTAAAGAGTTACTTGACTAGAGTTGGAAGGGAATGGAACCAACTTTTGCTACTGGGTACTTGGCATCATCACCAAGCTCAACTTGAACACTTGAGTCCTTCTTCTTTAGACTAGAAAACAACTGTCGGGTTGATGTCATATGCCGGGATGCCCCACTATCCACATACCAAGCTTCCCTTGAAACTGTGTTGGTAGAAAGGCAAGATACCATTGAGAAATCCTTCTCAAACTTAGCAGCAAACTCATTCATCTAAGCTTCTGCAAAGGCTGCTACCTAATTCTGCTCGTGCTTCCTTTTACCCTTCTTATCTGGACACTCTAATGCATAGTGCATGTTCTTATGACAAAGGAAGCACTTGATCTTACTTAAGTCCCTTTTCCTTGGATTTGAGGTTGATTCCTCATTCTTTCCCTTGCCCTTGCTAGGTCCTTTACCTTTTTTATTCTTTGTTTGTCCAAATAGGGCTAGGTTATCGTCACCACCCCTCTTGTTAGCCTTTGCCTCCACTCGAGTCTCTTCTTGGATACAGTCATGCCACAATGTTTCAAAAGAAGGGGGATTCTCACGAGCACAAATGCCCTTGACAAATGGTACCCATGAAGATGAGAATTCATTCAATGCCATGTTCACTAGCTCTGGATCTGTAATCTTCTCCCCAACTGCTGCAAGTTGATCATGCAGCTGCATGACCTTCATCAAGTAATTAGTGACCGAGTCTGATCTGGACATTTCCATAGATCTGAGTTTGCTCCGCAAAATCATCTTCCTATTTATGTTCCCACTCCTGTAGAGGGAAACAATGCCATCGAACATCTCCTTTGCAGTCTTTTGCTTAGATATATGAGGAATCAAATTATCCTTTATGGCATCCATAATCATCCTCTTGGCCTTCACTTCCTGCTTCTTGTGAGTTGCCAATTGCTGCGGATCTGTGGGCAAATGCAACATCCTTGACAATATCCTAGAGATCATTCTCTTCCAATAAGAGTGGAACTCAACTTTCCAAAACAAGAAATTTGAGGCACCATTCAATCTGTTCTCGAATCTGAGGCTAGCTGATGCCATCTCTCAAACAGATCTGCACAAAAATTGAGGAAAAAATAGCATGCACGGAAATTAAGACAGGATGCAAATCTGTTGTATGGCCCTCCTCCTGTTCTTCAGATCTGATGAGCAAAACTTAGAAACCTTTTATTTGGAGGGAAATACCATGTATATTTTGCCTCCCTAGATGACTGCTGTCCTTATGTTCTCAGTTAAATAAATAATTGCAGAATTTAATTAACATACAAATATAAATTCTGAACACAGCGACTGTCACACAATAGCTGGAAAACAGTAAAAACTGGAATCATAAATTAATGCACACATGCTTAGATGATTTCTCCTAAATCGGCCTTTCATTCCTGAATCAAAGCTTACAGAGAAACCTCCACAGACTGCTTAACCTATCAGCTGTATGGCCTGGTCAAATCACCTAAGAACTGAGCTGTACAGCTTTCACAGAGGGTACAGCCTACAAAGAAAATTAGGAACAACAGCTGTATGACCTGCACAGCCTGCAGCATGGATCAATAAACAGTATCTATTTCCAAAGTTTGTTCCCTTGGCCTTGAGGCTTCTGATTATTAATCTTATTCTTTGTGTATTCTGTTATGCTTCTAAATGCCGTGAATATTGGATCATAGTTATGTTTTGTTTCTGGTGTGTATCTTCGATTGCAGAAGTGATGCACTTGTAAATGATCCAAGATACATTTTCTTATATATTGCAGTTTTATTACTCGTGGTGGTACTGAAATGATTTTCTTTTAGTGACCGCTAACTTCTGTGTTCATGTCAAGTTTCTGTCATGGTTTTCAAATTTTCAGTAGATAATATTCTTTGATCTATACTGATATTAGTTGCATGCTCTGCTTGTAAAATTGTTGTTTACAGCGGAGGAATCAAAAGCTTCTAGAGGAAGCACCATCTCCTGCTTTGACCCCCAAGCTAAGAAATGCCATGGGGGATGCTGCAGTTGCAGCCGCTTTATCTATAGGATATGTTGGGGTTGGCACCGTTGAATTTCTTCTTGATGAAAGTGGTGACTTTTACTTCATGGAGATGAACACTAGGATCCAGGTAAGCATTTGTGTTGGTTCCATGCCTTGACCATTTCTTGCTTGAGATGTATTTTTGTTAAATTGATCAACATGATAAGAATGATAAAGGGGTGGATTCTTTAGGTGGAGCATCCAATCACTGAAATGATTTCCTCTACTGATTTAATTGAGGAACAAATTCGTGTTGCACTGGGAGAGAAGCTTCGGATGAAACAGGTAATACTTGGGGTTGCTGAACCAAGTTTATTTCTTTCAATTAATTATCACCTCGTGCAGATAAGCTTTTTAAGCTGATCAAAGCCTTAAGTTAACACAAATTTCATTTTTCATAGGAAGATGTGGTGTTGAGAGGACACTCCATTGAATGCAGAATCAATGCTGAGGATGCTTTCCAAGGATTTCGCCCAGGGCCAGGTGAACATGACTTAGATTCTTGTTTAGGTTTCTCCTGAAGTGTCAAATAGTTAACTGCTTTTTGTATGCATGCCACGAGCTTGGACACATCAAAGAGTCACTGGATAAAAAGCTAAAAGCTGTGTATTAGTCATTTATTTCTACACTAGGAACTTACAATCAACGAATATTATTGTAGTGTTCCAACATGTGAAATTAGTAGACTAAATCAAATGACTGTTTTCGTATTATTTCTCTCAACACATCAAATTACATCGCAGTTTTTATCGTGTTGCAGTCTGAGAACTTTAAAAGAAGCCAAATGTGCAGACAAGAGATTGATTGTACTGCCCTGTGACAAAGCACATCTATTACACTCTGGGATAGCTTAGCTGCTAGAGCCCTAACTGGTTGTCGATTTTCAACTGACTATAAATGTTAAATTTTAATTTAATGAAATCTCCATCCCTGTCAGTGCTGTGCCCAATGCTAGTAGCTAAATGGACACTGCAAGGGGGCTGCCCTTTGCCTTCAATAATGACAACTTAATGACAATTTTTTCACTTAACTGGTCAATAGCATTTATTTCATACTTAGAATATCTCGCAACAATGTTGTTCATGTCTCTTTAAACACGTTGTCTGATTCATTTTCTGGATAAAGAATGTTGTGAGCTTTCCTTTGAGGTAGCAGTACTGCAATTTCTTTCTCAAGGGTAGATGCGAATGCATGATTATTGGAAGAGAACATGTAGGCATCTATGAGTTTGAACTTTTGGTCAATTATGTATCTTTCATGTGCAGGTAGGATAACAGGTTACTTGCCACCAGGAGGACCGTTTGTGCGAATGGATAGCCACATTTATTCTGATTACGTAGTTCCTCCAAGCTACGACTCTCTATTAGGAAAGGTTTGCATCTGAGCTTGTTTTTATTGTGCTCCATTATTTTGTATGGTTTCACTTCAAAATAATTGCCATGGATCATGCTAAAATCTGTCATATCTGTAAGATACAGTGTAGGCTATTCTTCATCATTGGACTTTTACATTTAGATCATTATTCTTTGCTATATTTTATATCTTATTGATACCTCCATTATTTTGTCCCAAGGAATGCCAATTTTCATCTTTTATGTAAAACATGATTTGGTTTATAAATTGTTTGAGAGAGTATTTTAAAGTTTTATGCAGAGCAGACTATTGATCCGATTATAACCGTGCTTTCATTTCAGCTTATCGTCTGGGCACCTACTAGAGAGAAGGCAATTGCACGGATGCAAAGAGCTCTTAATGAAACTATTATAGTAGGTAAATTACAAATCATATCACCTGTGATCTTTGTGTATTGAAACCTAACTTTTTTGTTCTTAAGTTTGTATTGAGTTGGTTACTTGGTTTGCTCCTTTGAGAGTGAAGGTTCTTGAACATAACAAGTTGTGTTACATATATTTTTGAATCTATGCGTTCTGGGCTGCAGTGGTAATTATTGTTCTTGAATTGAAAATCACAAAACAAAGGAGTTAATCTTACCATTAGCTTGTCTAATTTCAATTGGTTCTTTTCATTTTCTATTCTTTGTTTGATTTTATATGGTGGAGTGGTTTTCTCTTTGGTCATCTTGTTGCGGAATTATTGCGTAGGTTTGGTGTTTTAAGTTCCAAGTTTAATTTGTCCCTTGTTAAATTCATTTTCTCTGATTTGATCCCTTCCATGGTTGATTTCTGCTCTTGCATGAGCACAGCTGGGTGAATGAATTGTCAATCTTAGAGATAAGATGATAATGGTAATGTAGTGTTGTGTGACACACTTATTGCATTTTATCTTTCATCACTGCTGTTCATAGTATTGGAAATTTGAGATGAGTAGTTATCATGTGTGATGACTCTCTTTCATCACTGTGGTTCACACTATTAGAACTTTGTGATTATTAGTTCTCATATGTGGGACGAGTCATCTCATTTTCTCCCTGACTTTTGTTACTTAAACCTGCTTTTTGCAAAAAATTGTCAAGCCTCAGGAATGTTGGCTGTTACCTCCCAGACCTGTACTCAAAGATATTCAAGTCCTTGAACGAAGTGCAACCCTATAGGCACTTAGGAAGGTTTCCCACTGTCACCACAACAACTCTTCCTCTCACTTTAGGCCGGCTCTCCTCCGACACAAGGGGGAAACCCTAGAAAATATGTTTATGATATTCTTTTGTATTTACGGGATAGTGGATTGCCAAGACCAGTACCTTTACAATTTGGTTGGTGGAGTCAAGATCAACAATCAAGAGAGTTTGAATAGTGTAGAGGCATAGTTAGACTGCTATAAACATGCTCAAACTAACCACATGGATCTACTTCGATATGCAGAAAATTAAAGGAGGGCCCTTCCAAAGATGCTTCTCACAACAAGTACAAAATCAGCCAAGTAATAACATACAACCATTAATAATTAAAGGACAGCCACATGAAAAGAGCAGAGTAGGAAAAGCCTTTTTTATAAAATGAGCAGCCAATAATACATCATTCTTCAAGTGTAATTTTAGCAAAAGATCAAGAGTCCCTAAACGTGCCACTCTTAGCCTTCAACCCTAGCTAGGGAAGCCCTCAAAATAGAGTGAACAGCCCTAACCAAGACATTACAGTAGAAAATATCTAAGTTACCAGGATCCAGATCCGTTAGATTTTTGAAAAGCCGGGATCCGGATACAGCGGGGAAACGGCAGGTACAAACTATATATATTCCAAATTCCAAAGCAGGGAAAAGGTTACTATATTCATAGCTATTGGCCTAACGTCTATTAATACAATCTGAAGACCCCAACATGCAGCAGCATTATTATGTGTAGACAAAACGTGGCCACCTAAAATAACCCATTGGTGGTACATAAGGGGGTAGACTTCCACTCCTGCAAGATATCTCTAGATCTTGGGCCATTAACCTGTTTCCTTATTTTAGAGGAAGATGAGCTCTTAGCAAATCGAGATTTTTATAATTTGTAAAAATAAAATTTAAATAATTTAAAAAACAAAAACAAAATTTAAATATGTAACTTATGTATATATATTTTAAATGTATGATATTTATACAAAATAAATTAATAAATTGGATTTTGTAAATATAATTTATAAATTTTAATTTATACTTTAGTATATAAATTATAATATAAATACAAAACTTAACTTAAAGTATAATGTTTTAAAGGTATAAGTTTATAAGATCTAATTAGCACATATATACACTTTAATAACCATATTTTTATCTTTTTAATATATTATAAATTAATTCATATAAAAAAAATTAATACATTAAATTTTGTAAATATATATAAATGTGTAATTTTTGTTTGTTTGCTAGTTTGTCCGTAACCTGCAGGACTAGCATGTGTCTGAGAAACCGCGACTCAGGGGCATCTAAGCCGTCAAAATCACCCGGGGATCGCACCCGGCCTGAGCCACACCAACCCTTAACATGGCTGGATTTTTTGTCCCCTCAAGTTTCGAACCGGTGACTTTAGCATCACAGAGTGCCTTAACAACACACTCCATCACCGACTGTCCTACACCTCGGGGACATAAATGTGTAAATTTTAATTTATACTTTAATATGTAAATTATAAATGATAATATAAATATAAAAATTATCTTGAAGGTATAAGTTTTTTATAAGATTTAATATATATTATTTGTAGTATTATAAATTCATATAGCATGGTTAATATTATTGATTAATTTAATATATTATAAATTAAATACTAAGGTTATTAATATAGGTCCTTTACATATTAATATTAATATACATATTAACATTAATATAATATTCTTATGTATAACTTTCCATCTCCCGAACACTAATATCTTTTTTCCGTCAAATGTCCCCTCTTTCCCCGAATGGTCGGACCCCGATTTTTGTTCCAAAAGAATGGTCGGGCCCCAATTTCTGTTTCGACTCCCTGTTCCCCAAACGCTTCATTAGTGCTCGGACAACCCCATCCTAGGTGCCTGACGATGGTTGGTACAAGCGACCCACCAGATTTGGTTACGGTCATCTGAACTTTACCTGCGGGCACATGGACTGGAATTCAGAGCGAATACGAAATGACAGGGAAAACCTTTTTTTTAACGTATTTTAAAGAACCCAAAATTCAGGATCTATAGATGATTATCAAGATACTTTTTACAGTGAAAGAAACGTTTTTGAACCGGTTTGGCGGATTCAAGCGGATCCGAATCTAGATCCTAGACGGGGATCCGCGGATCCATCCCCCAGGATCGACGGATTCAGTGACATAGGAAAATATCCTTCAATAAACACAATGCTTACAACAAGATGAAGGGAGAGTTACACCTCAACCCCAACATCTTCTTATTGAAACAAAACTACCATTCTACAAAGATTATTCTAGTGGATTTGTACTAGTAATTCCAACCAGGAAATCAAGCCAAGAAAAATGAAAGAAAGATGAAAAACCTCACATTGAAATGCCTCTTAACTTCTAAAGGTCTTCAACTAGGCATCAAGGAGATTTCCCACACTTCCAACCATGCATCTAGCGAATCAATCTTCTATCTATTTATACCTTTCTCCGTCCCAAATTAAGGCTTCGTCCATCTAGGGTTTAAAGAGGTGAAAATAATATTTTAATCTATGAAAGTGTCTTCCCACCTAGGGCACACCTCCCTAGTGCCCTTCTTGTGCATTTAGGGCTCCGTAAACCCCAACACTCCTCTTAGAGAACTCATAAATCCTAGTGCTTCTCTTCTAGAGTGCAAATGATATTCCATTATGTCTTTCTTTAGCTTATACATCTAAGTTTGACTAGGGACCTCTTTCTCCCTTGCCTAGGTCTACTTGCCATGTGCCAATGAGCAATGAGCAATGAGAGCTTCAAGAATGTGTGACCAACCATGATTGTCTTATCATAGTTTTATAAGTTGAACTCGGTTTGGTACCAAACTGGTCCAACACGGCCGAGTCCGTACCTACTCGGCCAAGTCACTACCTCCTTAATTTCCTATAGGCAGCGAAGCTGTTTGGGGAAAAAAACAATTTTCTTGACAGAGTGACACAAGTCAGCCTGGAATGACAATATCAAATTCTTAAAGTAAAAGATTTCATTTTTTAAATATTTCCCTTACTACCTTTTTACTAAAAATTTGTATATTATCATTAATTGTTTCAGGATGTTTGAGGCAACAATAAGAGTTCCTAAGATCGGGGTAGGAAGAATGAGCATGACTAAGGGTGCACCAAAGTTGGCAATGGAGGGCCTTACAATCCTCATCATACCACCGGTACTTGGGGGAGAAGGAGAGGGATCAAGCGAGGCATGGATAAGTTTTAAGGGCTTCCTCCCAAATGGTTGAGGAAAGACAAGCATATGTGGCAAGCTTTGACTCAAGGGACGAAAATTGGGAGTTGAGGGGGAGTATTTGGCTAAGGTGGGATGGGAATAGTCTAGGGTCCCCCTCATCAAAGAGGATGGTAGTTCAGGGTGGGTCCAATTAGGGTTGGGTAGAGAGGGGGGGATCAACCCAGAGAAAGAAAGAAAGAAAGGAGGGGATGGTCAACTACAAGGATTGGGGTTATTGGAAGGTGGTATGTACAGGGAAGCAAATCCTAGCAAGTCATAATATACTTGACCACACTAGCCCCCCCAGTCATGGAGAAGACACATGAAGTGGCTAGAGTCCAAAAAATAGGCGAGGCCATTTAGGATCAAAAGCTCATGTGATTCGCCAAGCCACAAAAGGTGTCTACTATACCTTGTAAGGGGCCCCAAAGCATCACCGAAAATTTGATGAAAGCCTAATGAGTCTGGGTCAATTTATTGAATACAAAGCACATATTTGAATCGAAAATGGAGGGGAATCTAGAAGGCTTTGTTCCAAGCATTGAAATCACCCAAGAGGATGAGATCATTGACCATTTAGTATTGAATGATGCCAACATACAAATGTAGGTACAAATCCCCCATTGAATCACTTTGAATGGTGAAATGAGAAGGCTCTAGGGGAAGTAACAAATTGCAATGTAGGAGCTAAGCTGCTAATTTGGATCTCGATGAACCTGGCAAACTCATCAGTGGCAACCATAGAAACATTGCCCCAAAGAGAGTCCTTGGTCATACAAGCTATGCCACTTGAACCTCAAACATGACTTGAACTCAGGGTCTACTGTCTATAAGCAAAGAACCAATGGTAACTACAGATGTCGGGGAGTGCTTGCACTAGACTTGCACGGGTTGCGGTAATAAAATGGATATTCAATGAACCAAGAGCATCAAATATCATGCTCAACAATGACCAAAATGCCCCATTGCCATTCGAGCAACCCATAGAGTTCCCCAAACTTATCGCTTTCCCAACATGCTCATCATTTGGAGAACCTAAGGTAGGTCCACCCAAGAGAAGGAGAATCTTGAATGATTGCCCATTTAGCTACCTACTATGTTTCTACAACCTACTCTCTAGATCACTTGAGCTCTACAACGTAGGCTTTGGTGAGATCTTGGTCTAGGTAGATCTTGTGGGGGAGGGAGAAGAGGTTTCGTTTGGATTGAAAGGCCCAAAGTCGATCTTTCAAAGATCTAAATTGGAGGAAAGGAGTGGAGCATCAAAGTCAAAACTAAGCGAAGCCCTCTCAAGGCTAATATCTAGGAGGTCTAGGCTATCTCAAAGGAACACAACTCCAACGTACAGGGGGTCTAAGGAGGGAGAAATGAGGGGAGCCACCTCACTTTTATATTCAGCTTGCAAACTACTAGTGTGCTGGTCTATGAGCTTAGCCTACACTACCTCCTCAACCTCAGCAAGAAAGGGAGCCTTGTTTCGTCCATGAACAACCTATGTCGATGAATTATCTGTGTTGATTTCTTGTTTAAAGATTTCCTATTGAGATCAAATCTCCTTGATTGTTCTCGAGGTCTAGAATTTCGACGTGCAAAGCATCACTTGATGGGTGAAGAGCTTCTTGCACCTTGTTTTCATCCAACATTTGTTTGAGAATCAAATTCTCGAATTCCATGTCCAAGACTTGTTTTGCCACTTGGAGTAGGAATAAAGAAATTTGTAAGGCCCTAGAAAACAACAACAATTATCAAAATCAAGGGGCAAATGGCCCATAGATTACTCTGCCATCCATTAAGGGGACCACTTACCTAATTGCAAAAATTCTAAAGAAATGGAACATCACAGTAGCCTTTACACCTCCTAACATCGATAGGAGTTTTGTAGACTCAACAAAAGAACAAGTGGATCCTAAGCAATAAAAGGGAGTTTACTCAATCCCTTGCTTGTGGTAAAGTGTACATCGGGGAGATTAGATGTTCTCTGCAAGTCCATCTCAAAGAATTTTTCTCAATAGAAAGCATCAAATTTATGTGCAAGAGGCAAAATTGATCGCGAGAGAAGAACACTATATGAAAAGAAAAACTAGAGAAGCGCAGGAGAAAGAGAGAGGTGGAGTAACACTTTGAATACGGATGTGTGTCTAAAACTTTGCGACTCCAGGAGAGAGACCAATCATCAACATGCTCAATATTATCAAATCGTCCTTTCACTCATCACAATTGTATCATTTCGATCTCCCCAAAGATGCACTTTACTTCTTGAAGTCAAAAATGTTGGTTTGAAAAGCACAACACAAGTTTTCCATTTTTCAAGAATTTTTGCACCTTCTTTTCTAAGGAAAACCTCGCGGGGATACTTAGGGATGCTTTCCCACATTCGTGGATGGAATCCCTAGTAAACTTGTTGGCATAGACTAGTGCGCCTAACCCAATGGGATTCGAATTGGAAAGCTACCAGCACGGAACTAGCCAAATGCCCAACAACATTGACAACAATAGATCAAGCTAACCCCTTGAGCTATACAAAATTTTCTCTTGTGAGAATGAAATTGTTAAATCTCAAAGTTTATAAGGTGCCCCTATAAATTAAAAGTTCCAAGTCAAAAGCCTCAACCCAATTTATAAAAGTAAGGATATCATTAATAAAACTCACAGTTATAGGGGGTGAGATGCCCAAACATTCCTACACTTGCTTAGTCCCATATAGGTGGTGAAAGAATACCTAGCCTATTTTAGCACCTACTCAACCAAGTGTGGGCCCAAAAGGGGTGCTATCAAATATATATCTTATTATGAATGTTGCTATAGTTAGGGGTTGGTTTCTACCAAAGTATGCAGGTTGTTATCCTTATATGCAAATCATTGTGGTAGTTATGCAAATCATAGTAATTGCAGCCGCCAAAAATGAAGGAAATATGCCAAAATACAGGAAAATAGTTAGCTTGTAGGGTTTTTGTAGTTTTTACAACGTTTCTTCTTCTTGTTATTCTTTCTTTTTGTTGGCAATTGGTTTTGTTTTTAGTTTGTAGGGGTTGTGTTGGTCCCACATGGCCCCACCATGCATTAGGCATAAAAACAATTGCACATGTTGAAAATGGTAAGGAAACAACCTAGGAGCATTTCCAAATTAGGAAATGCTTCAAAAACATTCCAAGAATTTCTGAGTTGGTTCTGAGGGATTTTAATTTCCAAAACAGTGGGGTGGGGTAGATAAGATGAGATAAGATAGATAATTTTATTAATGTCCAATAGATGACCACAAATAGGTCAATGGGACTGCTTACTACAACAGTATAAATACATTGTGGGAGCGCTAGGGTCACTCCTATAAAGAAACCAAAAGAAGAGCTAATATATACTAGCCAGAAAATGAAGTTATACTAAAAAATTGGAGTGATACACCCTAGTATATCAAGGGCCAAAAGCCAAGCATCCTAGAGGAATGCCTCGAAAGATGGTACTAGGGAATGGAAAGATGACAACTTGATGCACCCTCAACCTAGGAAAGGGAAGGGACTGCTCTCCTTTGGATCATCGACATTTGTATGTGTGTCTCTACCCTAGCAGTTAAGGCCAAAGAGAAAAACTCATGATAAAAGACTATTGAGAAGAGATAGTTCACGGTGTGTCTTGCCATCTCAAAGGAAGTGGCATGTTGCTGTTGTTTGGAAGCAAAAGACTACATGCTAGAAAGGTGAGCCCTGTCTCGGGATTTGAGTCAGCAACTCAGCAAGGGTCTCGTTGGTGAAGGACAAGATGCCCTTCACAATCTCATAAATTGGGACCCTCGCATTAGGTAAGGACTAAGTTTCGCACTAGGTCAAGGTCAGGTTTGCTCAACCAAATTGGCTATGATAAGGGTTGGATGCACATCATGGGTACCCACCAATTGGTTTATGTACCACCTAGCTTTCAATTATAGTTCATTGATTGTACCTAGCCCAGTACATAGGCTGGACAATGCTTCCAATCATATGAAAAAAATATGCAATAGCATCCCATGAGTTCGAATATATAAGTTTGCTAGGTAGGGTATACCCATCTTCTCCATACTAGTAATACTTCACTGTTAGTTTCCAACGGTCTCCACCCTAGGCCAATGGAATGACACCACCCCATTGTAATGGGGCTAAACTCGTCATAACCTGACAGCTCTCTACATATGCACAGGCTTATTTAGAGTTTATTGCTATGCTTAGACTAAACTCTTACGACTTGTAGAGACGTTGTCAATAAATAGCAGAAGCTCGCCCCATAGACAATATACCTATGTTTTTATAGAGCATGGCTAACATTCACCTATGAAGACTGATCAGGTCCATGGTGGGAAATTTCATGTAGAACAACTCTATTTTAATTAACCAAAAGCATGCAAGATATTTTTCAAGTTTCTGCAACGGTACCCATCACAACTGCATGCTAATTAGAACCCTCACATTCAACACCCAGGGTTCACCGCATGGATTCAGGTTTTTTCATATCCAGCTCATGTTTTCTTTTGTTTTTCTCTTTGATAGGAAAAAACAGGACACTCCCCCACATTAACACAGGGAAAGTGTACTGTCATACTCGAATTCCATTTGGCTAAGCAGATGTGTCCAAAGTGAAGAAGATAATGGCCATAAACTTTTACTTATCAAATCTGATATAGCTGCAAGTTATCACACGATATAGCTGCAAGTTATCACACAATATTTTGACAGCCACACAAAATAAAACATGAAGAATAAATTCTGGAAATGACACTGCTTAACACATAAATATTTATCACAGGTCTGTGCATACAAAATATATATCACCCAGAACTGATATGCGGACTGTACGACCTGTAGAAGTCCGTACTATCACGGGTTTCACTTAGGGCTGTAATATAACAAAAATGAGGTTACAAAGTGACTGGATTCTACCTCAGTCTTCAACAAAACACTGAAAAACCATGCTTATCAAAACTTCAGACCTGGTATACATTCCTTAGTTGACTGGTGATTCGTACAGACTGTACGGGTTCTGTATCACTCGTACGGACTCCCTCTTACTGTGCTGGGTTTGTCTCACAGGTTGCCCTAGCTCGGCCACCTTTCTCTTGCTTAGATTATTCTTCAGGCGGTGCTAGGCCCGACTTGGTCTAGTGGCTGACCCTGCTCGGCCTTCTTTCTTTGTCTCTTGGTCCAGCTCGACCCTCCTCTACTTTCCAGTTTGTTAGCTCTGCTTGCTGATGGCCCTAACTCGGCCTTGTTATCTCTGGATAGCCTCCTCGACTTGCTTAGTAAGACCCAACTTGGTCTAATCTTCAGCCCTACTTGGCCCCCTTTGATTTGCTGCAGGCCCTAGCTCGGCCTCCTCAACCTAGCTCTCAGCCTCCCTTGGAAGAGTCCCCTTGCTTGGTCGACTAGCTTCACTTCTTGAGAGTTGTGAGAGAATGGGCTTGCTAGGTTATTTGTAACCCTAGCCCTTCTCTTATGCAATTTTGGCCCTATGATCATCTCATCAAGATCTTAATCTAATGGTGGGGACTTAATCATTCATTGAGGCAACTTAAGTCACATCCAATGGCTGTGATTTAATCTTAAGTTGACTTGAGTGGTCTCCACCAAGTAAAGTGCTGTCTAGACATAAGTTGGGCCTCTTCCATACTGCTAGACACCCCTAGTGTGGAAGAACCTGCCCGAGCTACAAATTCTAACAGAACATGTATGCCATCAAAATTCATCCAAGATTTGCACCTGGCCTCATCTGCTTGCCCCATATTAACATGCGGGAGCATAACCGCTAAAATATGTTCTGACAAACTTATATCTAGCTATCTTAACATCAAGAAATATCCATCATATCCAAAATAAATAGATAGAAATTCCTCAGAGCGATACTTAATATCAAGAATTGGTCACAAAGATCCATTTGCAACCACAAAACTCCATATAAATTTATTATAAAATCAATATGACACAACTAGCAGATCTGAAGCACATGCTGACAGCTAGCAGAATGCAGAAAATAACATTACAAGAAAAATCATTACTCGACATAACTATTTCCTCTTTCCTTTGTGAGATGTATAATGTCTTTGAGGAATGGTACAAGAGGGAAGCTATAATTTACGTGGTTGCACTTATTGAGAGTCGAAACTAACATAATCATTCTCCTTTTTTACCTCTTCCAAACAAGCATCATTGCCACTTTTTTATAAGCAAAATTGGTCTTGTTAATCCCCGGTAATTTCCCATCAAGCACTTTTCTTGAGCCTTTGATGAATGAGGAGTTTAGGGTGATGCTAACAGTGCATGTTTGTTGGAGTTCTTTGAATTCCTGGCATTGATGTTGGAATAGTTCAATTGTTTCAGATAGTAAATTGTGCCATTTACGATAATCACATGTTACTTTTAGTGACATTTCAATTACCAGAGTTAATACTCTTAATTTGGCAATTTTCTTATGAAAATATTTTCAGTGGATATTCTGATTGTCTGGCCTGATGATTTCGTGGTGTTTTATCTGGCTTTGCAGGAATACCTACTACCATTGACTATCATAAACTTATTCTAGAAACTCAGGTAAAACTTATCATATGCTTGAGCCTTATACCTATTGTCATTGTTTTTGCTATTCTTATTCGTTAATATCTTACATTATCAGTCAATCTCTCTGAAAATCGATGTGGATGGGCCTTTTGGCAGGACTTCAAGGATGGAAAAATTGATACAGCATTCATTCCCAAACATGAAGAGGAGTTGGCTTCTGTATGAATCCTATCATATTATTATTTTCCATGTTTACTCTTTTTCTTTTTGTCTAGATTTCATGCATTAAGAACCCTTTTTAATGCCACACATCACAATTTTTATTATTTCAAATGAAATGTGGAGACTATACAAAGGTAAAATGACCATCATATGTGGATTCTCATGCTTGGTTTCCTATGTTCCTTCTCTGGGTGTCTAATTTCAATTGCATTTATTATTGCAGCCTCAAGATGCTGTGCAATTAACAATACCCACAAAGAGCGTTGCTAAAGCAATTGCTTGAATTCAAAGTTTGATGATGTGAGTTTAGTTATCAGGATTGATTGCTTCGGTCACAGCAACAGGCCTGCAGAATAGTGAAGTTTCTTCTAATATTGTAGCCTTTGATGGTGTATGCAGAAGCCGGTTACTTAATAATTGACAAGCTTGTCTGGTTTAAAAGTCAAGCTTGACATTGTTTATATCTCCTGTCATTGCATTTTTAATCCAGAGGTTATTATCTATTTGATTCAACATCGTTGTTCCTGAAAATATGGGTTTTATGGCCTTCTATGTTCTAGGGCATTCCAATCATGAACAAATTGAAATGATCTATTTCTTTTAGTCAACGCATGAAATCATTTATCAAGGAAACGTAGAAATTTACTGTTATTGATGGCCCTATGTCTGCTACGATCTAAAAAGAAATGTGGATTATTTGTTATGAAACCCCAACCAGACAAGTACCTTGATATTACGCATATACCTTTTACAGGAGCATATTTATTTGTCATTTACGAAAGTTGTGTGTCAGTTTACTAACTTTTTTTTTTCCAATTCTAATATTGTCAGATGAACTTTGACATCATTTCAATTAGAAGTCAATGAGGAATTTATTGGAACTTTTACAATAATATGATAGAAAATGCCAGGGATAATTGCAAGGTGTGTGGTTGCAAGCACACATTCGTTGCTCAACCAATGCCAATAATGTCAAATAGTGGTGAGAATAATGATGCATAAGTTTGCTGTGTTTCCATGTTCGGGAGTTCTGTATAATTATTTATTATATTATATTATATGATACATATAATTGTTGGGCAGTGGAAGAAAAAACCAGAGCATCTGCAAGCAAGATTAAACACGAATAAAACCGAGCACAACAATCACACAATTGACACACTGATTTATGTGGAAATCCAATGCAGGAAAAAACCACGGGCAATGATATTTGGTATTCTTATTATTCAAGGGAGAATTACAATAGCCAATATCAAGCATACAACCTTCTCCTCACACACACTCTGCTCTTTACACACATTGCACACTCACCTATATGGGTATGCTAGTATATATAACATCTATCACTCAGTTACACAAATTGATCATGAATAGATCACATAGTTACACGAACAGTTCATAAATAGATTACACAGTTTACACAATCTGTGTACAATGAGTGCATGTATGCAAATTCCTAATTTAGTTGAAATACATGTGCATGTGAGCGCATGAGGAAATTCGTTGGCATGTTTTTAACAATTTCCACCTTGACAACAATTTACCTGATATATCATGCCCTTAATTAATTCATCACCTTTTCTGCAAGCCAAGAGAAGCCAAACACCATCGTAGTTTCTCTAACAAAACTGGTTTCGTAAACATGTCTGCATAATTCAATTTTGTATGGACCTTTTTCAGAGCCACTCCACTTTCATCAACAACCTGTCTTACAAAATGGTACTTAACATAAATATGTTTGGTTTTACTGTGATAGCTGGATTTCTAGCCAAATGAATAGCACTTTGACTATCGCAAAATACTTTCACCTTGTCCTGCATTCTTCTCACCCAACAAACCCTGTAACCAAATTGCCTCCTTGCATGCATGTGAAACAACCATATACTCTGTCTCAGTAGTGGATAAAGCAACTACATTTTGAAGCTTTGACATCCAACTAACAAGTCTTCCTGCAAGAGTAAAGACATATCCTGAAGTGGATCTCCTTTTGTCCAAGTTACCTGCAAAATTTGAATCTACATAATCGCAAGCTGAATCTCTGGAACCATCATAGGTGATAGAATAATTGTTTGTGCCTCTAAGATATCGAAGCACCAATTTCACTGTTTTCCAATGCTTTTTCCCTGGATTTTCCATGTATCAACTGACAACACCAATTGCATATGAAATAGCTGGTCTTGTACTCACCATCGCATACATCAAACTTACCACTGCATTAACATATGGTACACGAGACATATAATCATTTTCTTCGTCATTACTAGGACATAAACCTGAAGAAAACTTGAAATGGGAAGCCAAAGGGATCTGTATGGGTTTCACATTATTCATATTGAATCTCAGAAGTATTTTCTCCACATTCTTATGTTGTGATAACCACAACTTACCATTTTTCCTGTCTCTTTGTATCTCCATGCCTAAGATTTGTTTTGCTATTCCTAGATCCTTCATATCAAACGCCCTAACAAACTGAGCCTTCTGTTGATTTCGACCATGCATTTGCTTTCCACAAACATATTGTCAACATATAACACCAAAATAATGAACATGCCATTTTCCAACTTTTTAAAGTAAACACAAGATCATATTCACATCTTGTAAAATTTAGGCTCACCATGAAGGAATCAAACGTCTTGCACCATTTCCTGGGAGACTGTCTCAGTCCATACAATGACTTCTTGAGTTTGCAAACAAACCTCTTATTGCGATCTTGAACAAACCCTTATGGTTGTTCCATATATATATCATCATCTAAATCTCCATGTAAAAACATTGTTTTAACATCTAGTTGTTCTAACTCAAGATCAAGTAAAACAATTAGTGCTAACACAACACGAACTGAAACAAGCTTCACCACTAGTGAAAAGATCTCATGAAAATCAATACTTCCCTTTTGAGAATATCTTTATGCTACCAGTTTTGCTTTATACCTTTTGACTTTATCATCAACACCCTTTTTTAGTTTGTAGACCCACTTGCAATCGACAACCTTCTTGTCCTTTGAAAATTCTGCCAAGTCCCGTTGACACTTGGATCCGTCAGGACTGAAGCGACAACTTCACGAGGATATGAATCCTCCTGCGTTTTTAAAGAAATGGTACTCCTCTTGAACTAAAAGATATATCTGTGATATCTTGGATTAGGAGAGTGCTAGTAAGCAAACCCTAAATCTTTATTGCTTTAGATTATGAAATAAAATGGTTATTCAACAACCTCAATACAATCTTTATGTGCAACAAAAATATTTTCACAATAATAAATGATTGAAGGAGGGCTCCAACATTAGAATTAAATTGTGATCAACATCACACACAATCTTCTTAATAATATATAAATACATCCATATCTTCATAGGAGAGAATTATTTGATCATCTCAAAGAATTTTAACAGAGTATTGCAATTAATATCAAAAGAGAATTTGATAGGTCAACCTCAAATACTTCATACTTAAGACTCAAAGTTATAAGATACAATGAAGATCAACCCCGAAACAATTCTTTGTGGAGTCTTATTCATAAAATATGTCCTTCATTACAAAAGCTTTGACAACCATGTATGTAGCTACAAATACTCCATGATCATATAAGAACATATATTATAAGAATATAAGAACACTTAACAACTCAGCCTTGTGCCCAACTCTGAGATTCAAGCATAAAACTATGAGAAGTGGTGTAGAAGAATATAAAAAAAAATGGAGAAGATGGATATTTCTTTCTTTTTATCAGAAGCTTGATTGTGTATCCATGGTTGTACCTTCTTCTTCCTCTGATCTTCTACCCTGCCCATTTGACAATACTGAATCTTGGACCTTTTGAATAAACCTCTCTTCTCCTTTTAAGATGAGATTTTCTAACTACTTGAGTAGTTGGGATTTCTCCCTTCTAGAAATTCTCGTACAAGTTTCTTCTTGAAACATTCCCTTTAATCAATGTCTCATTAATGAATTCACATAATTAATACAAGTATATTGAAAGTGGGTTCCTCTCATTTTTTAATAAAAGTTTTAAATAAACTTTTATTTTCACAATTTAATTAATTTCCCATTAAAATATGACGACTATAATTTAATTTTCTGGAAGTGAAAACCAATTTTTTAACCATGTAAACCACTTTTGATGTGCTCTTCATCATCTCAGCTTTCCAATGATGTAGTTTGTGCAAATCCATCGCTCGGATCTCAAGATATGAACTCATGAAGTTGAGTTGTCCTGCAGGCCCATTAAAAATGCAATTGAATAATATTTTAATTTTTGAGAAAAATGTATCAACTTTCAGCACTTGAAACATGTACCACCATCTTCTACGTTGAAATACCTTTCCAACGGTATAAAGTTTGCGCGATTCCAACACCCAGAGCTCAAGATATAACCTTTGCAAGATCGCGACTCAATCACCGTCGATTAAGTTTAATTGGTAAATGTGGACCCTTGATTTAATTTCGACCTCCTTTGTTGAATTTTTAATTTTCTTCCTTATTCTTATCCCACATGTATGATAATAAAAAAAGTATTAGTGGTATGTAATGTTATGTGTAACATGCACTTGACAAGAAATTAAGAAGAGAGGAGACTATGGAGCTTGGAGGATTTGACCATTGGAAAATTATTGAATATAATAATAATTTTGCATGTCCATTCAAGCACCAATATGCCCAGTCAACAATGATGAGTCACCCAATCAAATGTTGTCACATGTCATCACTCGATAGGCCAACAATCTGCCAACAAGAATCTGCCATATGTCATCCAATAAAATCATGCCATGTGTCACTTTTTGTATGTTGCCACGTGTCTCCATTAATTAGTTGCCATGTGGATGTATCTCATTGGTTAATAAAGTGCCATGTGTCACTTGAGATGTTCCTCATATAACTTAGGACAAGAGACATTTTATTAAAATAATATGACGGGTTTGCCGGGTTACGTGAATGCGGAGGTAGGTGAGAATCTTAGAAATCACCGCGAACCCGCGGTAAGAGATAGTAAGAAATAAGTGTGAAAATTTGTAAGTGTTAACTAAAGTGGAGAGGAGAGGAGAGGAGAAGCGATCGGACGGAATTGCACCTAATACATGAAAGAAATATCATATCACCAACCCATGAACCTGTGAACCCGCGATAATTCATATATTTGGCTAAGTGTCGGAGGAGTTACATAGTAAAGAGTAGTAAAAAGAGTTGTGTGTATTATGAAGGTGGTGGAAGTCAAAGTGCATTTTGAGGGTAGCAGAGATAAAACACACTCTTAAGAAATATCACCGACCCGCAGTAAGCTATAGTAAATAAGACTAAGTCTGGAAAGTATATAATGGATCACATGAAATATGGAAAGAAATATGGAAAATATAAAAAATGAAAAAGAAGTATATGGGAAATAAAATGAATTTCCTGAAATTTGGGAAAATAAAAAAAATGAAAATGAAAGAAATGGAAAATAAAGGAATATGGGAATGAATGTGAACGTGGAAAGGAATAAGAAAAAATGGATAAGTGTGGAAAATGGTAATGAGAATATGAAAGTAATGAGACAATGAGAAAAATGACTAAGTATAAAATGAGAGAATGAGTAGAGTTGAAGGGAAGGGGGAGGAGATAACATGTCACTTACAACATTTTTCATATTTCTTCTTGTAATACCTTCATTGGACTTCTAGACAAAAGTATGTGTATCTTGGTCATCGAGATTCAGATTTTGATCCATGAAATGCATGGCAGAGCTGATATCGATGAATATGCAATGAACATATAATAGTTCAAAAATCTTCATCTTCCAATATTGTTTTTCTTTTATCAATCCAAGAGTGGGAAAATATAGATGACCAAATTTTGGTCAACAAGTCCCATGTTTTATACCTCTCTAAAACATCCATTTCTTCTTTCACAACGTTCTTCCATTAAGCACTTAAGGATACCTTAATTGCTTCTTGAAAACAACTAGGTTCTCCATCAATAGAAACCAAAGCCACATATGAAACATAATTGTCATATCTTGTAGGAAGATTCATGACCCGTGAAGATCTCCTTAGAGATGGTTGAGACATATCCTCAGTTTCCTGGATATTTTTCGCATCTTCATCTTTTTCTTCTGGAGATGGCTGAGTTTCCAACTAAATTTGTTGAACTTGCGGTACCTATTCTTGTCTCACTTCAACATCTACCAATTCTGATTTTAAGAGTTATGATTCATCAAATACTACATCTCTGTTTATGATGAGTTTGTGGGCAATAAGATCCCCCAATCAGTACCCCTTAACTCCATCACCATAACAAACAAATACATATTTATTTGATCTAGGATCTAACTTAGAACGTTGATCTTTAGAAATAAGAGCATAAGCATCACAACCAAATATTCTCAGATTTGAAAAATCACATGAATGACCCGTCCATACCTCTTCTGGAATCTTACAGTTTTTTACAGTTGATGGTGACCGTTATCAGATAACATGTTGTAAGTATTGTTTCTACCCATAATTCCTGTTGCAACTTGGCATTACTGAGCATGCTCCTTGCTCTTTTTAGAAGAGTCATATTCATGCATTCAACAATGCCATTCAACTGAGTATAAACCACGGTCTTACGTCTTTCGATCCTAGCTTCCTTGCAATAGTTTTCAAATTACACAGATGTGAACTCACCTCCATTGTCTATCCTTAAACACTTGATTGACATATCAATGCTCTTTTCAACCAAAGCTCCGAGTCGCTTAAAAGTATTAAATACATATAGACCCAAACCTTTCTAGAGTAATCATCTATAGATATGACAAAATATGACGATTCTCCAAAATAAACTATAGGGGATGGTCCCCAAACATCTGAATGAATGTAATCAAGAATACCTTTGCTTATATGTCTTCCCGTTTTAAACTTTTGTCTACACTTTTTTCCAAAAACACAATACTTCTAGAAATTCAAATTCGGAAACTTTAAACTTGGAAGTGATTTACGATCAACCAGTACCTTAAGCCCTTTCTCGCTCATATGACCCAAATGATGATACCATAAACAAACAGTGTCACTTGCATCTTCATATGCTACCACTGCTTGATTTACTTATGTCCTTCCTTCAATATGATAAAGGTTCCCGATCCTCTTTGCCTTCATGACTACTAAGATGCCTTTGGACACCTTCAATACTCCACCTTGAGGTTGTTGACGCTTGAATCCATTAGGAACGAAACGACAACCTCATGAGGATTTAAATCCCCATGTGTTTTTATAGAGGTGGTACTCATCTTTAACTTATGATTTTCGTGGTACTCTAGGTCTTAGGAATATGAGACTTTGCAGAACTCCGTCGTGGTAATCAAAGAAACATAAAAATTGCAAGGAAGATAAAATGGAAAATGTTTGTTTTCTTTTTAAAGAAAGTTCCCGAGAAAGGACTAGGAACCACACACTTTATATATTTAACACAGATAAGAAAAATGTCCTCACATCCATCATAGTTAAACTAAAGATTTCTGATCACATAAAAATAAAAAAAAGAAGATGATCCACATGCATAAGAGAACTTTAACAGAGTGACACATGGATAGCTCAAATAAATATCATGATAGATAAACCTCAAATACTTTATATTCTGAACTCAGGGTTACAAAGTACAGTCGAGATTGTTCCCAAAATAGCTCTCTTGAAATTTCTAAAAAATATATAGTCTGTTACATATTCTTTGAAATTTAAAATGTGTTTGCCTTAAAGACTGGGATTGGGGCTCCCGCAGACCATAAAGAAAATACATACAAGAAATAAGCTCGTAGAAAGAAGATGGTGGGAGAAAGTAGAACAACAAGACCTGGAAAGAAGAAAATGAGAAGTTATTAGTCTTCGGTTAAACCTTTCTAGTGAAAGAGGTGGAATAACTGGATGAATGAACTGACAAAGAAGAAAAATGTGATCAAATGATGGTCTTTCGTGTCTTCATTTTCTTGTTTGTGTCCTTTTATTGTCTTCATTAATGGTTACAGGAACCGTCTCAACTGTTTATTGCCCCTCAGTGGTTAACTTGTCAATAGCTTTCTTAAACCATTCTTCGATATAACTTTTCATCGGTGCCATGTTGATTTCATGCAGATTTTGATGTTGAGCAATTCACCCTCCAAGTATCTTAGATCAAGGGAAATGCCATGTAATGCTTCTTGAATATCTTGGTTCTTTACAGAGTAATCCACTAGCCAGTTGTCTAGGGCGTCCACATCATATTCAAGTATACCATAGAACTCATCATATTCAAGTATACCATAGAACTTTTCAATTGACAATCATTTAAAGATCTCAACTTGCTTGTCAAATTGTTGCTTTGTTAGGAACAACGAGTTGAGGATCAATTTGAGATATTGGACTTCGTTAGTGCTTTCAGCTAGGTCCACCTCCGTGAGCCTTCCTCCGTGAGCCTTTTGAATATTTCTTCCCTCCTTGATATGGATTGGCTGCATGCTTGAACAATGTCATTCAAGTTTTTTATCTTTTCTTTTCAGCACGCATTCAACTGTTTGATCCGACTTGGAGAGGGAAGATCCTCCTCTCTTCTCCTTAGTTATTTCATATTGGAAACTTTAATACCGAAGGGTACCACAACATCAAGGTAAAAACCTTTTTCATTCTTTAGGTCAACTTGTAAATACTCATGGAAGACATGCACCTTCGAGCCATAAGAAACCATGTTTTTCGAAATTTCCCAAGCCTCTGTGATCAATGCCATTATTTTCTTGATATTATTCTCCACATAGCTTCTAACTTATCTAAGTAAGCTTGATGATCCTTTTAATTAAGCAGCAGGCGTGGTGGGTCCAACAATTTCTAAAGGGATGGAAAGAAGTGGAAGAGGCATTAAGGTATCTTCCAGTTCCTTGATCATTTCCTTTAACTTTGTATTTTCCGCTTCGAGACCACCAATGGAGTCGTCTAATGCATCACCAGTTGCTCTATGAATTGTAGAAATATGGGAAGTTCATATATCTCTTAGGTCAACCTCTGAACGAGATTTTCCTTTCTTATTCTTTACATCACTTTTCTCAATAATCAATTTTTTGGATTCCCTGTCAAAGACAACGTTCTGAAAAACAAATGACTCTTCTTCATCGAATGTTTCTATCTCAATGATTTCCAAAGACGAATTTTGGTGGGTCCTATTCCTTCACTGCTCCAGTGGGGAATTTTTTTTCTCGATGTCCGCATTGAGTTCCATATATTCAAGGGATAAGCTATTGATATCACTCTCTATGCGCTCGTCTTCTTCCTCTTGCACTACATTTTTATTCTTTTTTCTTAGAGGAAGCTTATGCGAGCTTTCAATTTTCCCCGGCGGGGGATTCTTGTCTCCTTTGTCACCTGAATTACTATTGGTTACTTTTCTATATGGGTGGCCACTGGAGCATTTCTCCAAGATGTTGTAGTCTTAGGAGTAACAGTTGGTGTCTGGGCACCCTTCTCGTTGGTACCCTTACCTTTCTACTTGTAAAATTCATTGGTACTGAGTGCCGTTTCCAAGTCACCAACATTGTGAGTAGGAGCATCCAAGTTATTATCTTCTTCTTCACTTAAAACAGTATGGACAAATGAATTGCTAAACCCCACTGCTAGCATATGTTCCAATTTTTTTTTCGTTAGGGTCAAACCTTTTTATCTTTTCAGTATATTTGAGATTTAGATTGTGGAAGTGGTTGGAAAATTCATCGATTTTGTTCATATTCTTGAGTATAAAATCCCCAATTTTCCAAGGCAAGGGTATGAATTTCTTTTTACGTTTCTCATGAAAAAAGTGTAGCCAAAAATTATACTTCCTTGCGACTTCTGTGTTAAACATTTTATCAGACACATGGCATGGGAGGAAGGAGGGATTTTCCTTAGAACTGAAAATCCTGATAACATTATGACTTTCCATTTGCTCCAACGTCCCCTTTTTATCTAAGAATTTACTTGCATGGTCAGATATTCTAGGGGTGTCGTTTCCGAACAATAATCCTTTAAAAATAAAGATAAAATCATTGAAAACTTCATAGGAATGCAAAGAAACTTTGTGGCTCCACAACGCTTGGTACTAGAAGGTAACTGGGTCAAGTTCATAGTTCACCTACTTACAAATAGACAATTTAGGAAATTGACAACAATGTGTTATCACAAACACCAAACAAGATTCCATAAAGAATTTCTTATATTTTTTGTATTGTGACAATTGGGAAGAGATTTCAATGGAAATCAATTTTTCCCAATCGAAAATGGATTGCGACAGTAAAATATAAGATATAAAGAATCATACGAGAAATGTTGGCGGTACTTTCTTGGCTCGTCACCCTGGTGAATAGCCAGGCAATTTTCCGAAAGGGATTTTTGAACAAGTTGACCTACAACCTGGTAATATTTTCAGGGATGGCCGCAGGATTCTCCAAGAATTGGGGCAAAAGGTCCAACCCGTGTTCATGACTTTTTAGGAAATCCCTGCAATCCTTTCCTTTTAAAGTAAGTGTTGGTTCAGGGAGTTTCAACATCTTACAGAACCCTTGAGGTGAAAGAGAGATGGGAGAATGGTCTTGAAGTTGAATAATTCGTTGACTTGGTATATATTTATCAACACACCATGCAACCAGTTCCATGCAGTCGAAAACTTTAGGGACACATCCTGCACGAGAAATTCTAGACGTCTAGATCACTTCCTTCTGAGCAGAAGGGGATGAATAGTAATAATACGCTCTAGACCACTGGAAGTTCTGGTCTTCTCCCCCAAAAATGTTCAAAGTATCTTCGTCGAACTGTTGTCGAGCTGCTGCGACCATACGTTGACGAGAGTGTTTATTTAATCTAGATAGTATTTGAAATGGGATCTTGAGAGAGATAACCATAATATAATATTTTTCAGAGCATTCTTTAAAGCGATTTTAATGAGAAAATCTCCTCGATCCCTTCTGATTTGAAAATGAAAAAGGTTTGTGTGCACAAATTTACAAGTAAAATAGTTATGTGACTTAGGCAATTGGATCAAGTTTTCAAGTGCATAAACTTAATGAGTTTTTACTTAATATGAGAAACATAAACATACATAAACAACCATCATAAGGAAACACATAACACAACAAAACGATAAAGGAGTTCACCCCTCTCTTTGGCTACATCTCCTAGTCCAACTTCCAATGGATCATTTTCATTAATCCTCAAAGTGTCAAAATCAATGCTTTATAATGCTCATAATGCAAAATAGATGGCCTCAATGGCTCTAGAACGTCCAAAAACCACTAGTTGGGCTCTTCCTGCACCTGATTTGACAAAAAACAGAGAAAAAATCACTTCTTGGAAGTTTCTCTCAATTCTTTGTTGTACCTGCTTGCCAAAACGGGCTCTGCAAAAACTAAACTTGTCTTCGAGCGATTCCCGTGCCAAAACCCAACACACGTGCCCATTTCACAAATTGAGACAAACTGTCGCACCGTTAGTGAGATAAACGCCTAAATGGGTGGAGGTGTCGATCACATGGCCCATGTGGCTTGGTGCCTACCTACAATCACACGCCGTTGGATATCCGTTGGTAAATCCCATGCTGTGGTCATATGGCAGATCGTGTGTCCAAGGGTTGGGGCCAAGCCTCGGCCCGAACCCCCACCAAACTTTCCAATAGTCAAATTCAAATATTAACTCTGTTGTACAAGGTTAAGACACATCGTGTAGGAGGGATAGTAGCCCAACCTACGTGAGAAATCTGCCAATGTTGGAGGTCTCGGGTTCGACCCCCGCAGACTCTACCAAAATTTTAAACCAATAACCAACGACGGGGTGCCATGTGGCACCTTCCCGTTCACCCGTACACAGACATGTGTCAACACCAGAGTGGTCCACGGAACCTGCCAACTCATCTTTCCATGTCACCTCTGCCACATCATTAGTACGGTCCCCTTTCCACATCAGCAGTACGGTCCCCCCTACCACGTTAATAGTACAATCTTCACAATCAGCGTGTACGGACTATACAATCAACATTTGTTTTTTGTTTGTTTGGAAAAGTGGACAAAACGCGATATCTCTCGCATATGATGTCTGTTTGAGCCCGTTCAAGTTGCGTTCGGATTGTGAGGATGAGATCTACGCAATGAATCCATTTTAGAGAAATTCCTAGCACTTTTATTTTTGAGCATATTTTGATCCCCTGGATCACTCCTCCCCATTGGGAAGCTTTTGGACCTCCAAAAGACTACTTTAAGTCAATTTGAAGATCATGGTACATTTCCCTCACCTTTCCAACCTCAATTCATCTAGATTTTCTTGGATTTGTGCCTTTAAGACCAACACAAAGGTATTCCACATTCTCTCATTTTGAAGTTCTGATCCTCCTATTAAGAATTGTATCCTCATGCAATTCTGAAAGATATTATGGTGAGAAGTCATCTATGGAAGGAATATGAACATGCTCTCCTTGATCATCAATCAAATGAGTCCCATACAATCTCAAATTCTCAACATTAACGACTGCATACATTTGCATATAAGGAGGGAAATCCAAACGAAAGGCATTGTTTCCAATCTTTTCAAGAATCTTGAAAGATCCATATCTAATTGGTTTCATTTTTTAACCTTCTCCTTTAAGCCTCTATTTTCTAATGTAAAGCCAAACTTCATCTCCAACTTGGAAACTGTGATCAACATGATGCTTGTCATGTCTTGTCTTGTACTTGGCTCGACTCTTTTCCAACTGTTCTTGTACCATTTGATGCACCAACTGAATTTTTTCAATGAACTTATTTGCTCTATCAATGTCATAATGACCATCAATAGCAATATCCTTCCCAAAGATAAAATCTAAAGGATATTTTGGCAAATAACCAAAACATGCCTCAAATGGAGATGTTTGAGTCGAAGAGTGCTTAGCTCATTTATAAGCATGTTGAATGTAGTGTAGGTGCTCATCCCAAAGATTAGGATGTTTGCTGCAATAACCACAAAAAAGATGTACTACTATTGTATTCACCACTTATGTTTGACCATCAGTTTGTGGATTAAATGTTGTACTCTTTTTCTGCTTGGTGTCCATGAGTGCCCATAAGCTTGACCAAAATTTCTCAATAAATAATCTCGATCAAAAATAATGGATTTGGGCAACCCAAAATGCATCCAAACATGATGAAAGCACATTTGTGTCGTTTGTTCAGCTGTAACCTGCTTCTTACAAGGCATCAAAATACACATTTTGCTGAAACGGTCAACCACAACATAAAGATAATCATGATTCTTTTTAGACATAGGTAATCCTCCTACAAAGTCCATGGAAATTCTTTCCCAAGGATGAGAAGGAACCAGAAGTGGAGTATACAAACCCAAATTTCTATTGCTAGGATTACTTGTAGCACATAAAGAACATCCTCTTACATATCTTGAAACTCTTTCATTCATTTTAGGCCAATAGAAATACCTTTGCAAATTAGCCACTGTCTTGCCTACACCAAAGTGGCCAACAATAAGAGAAGAATGTGCTTCCCTTATGATGTTGATTCTTTCACCTCGTGGAATACATAACTTGCCAAGATGATACAAAAACTTGTCATGCACATGGTAATCCAATTCCTCAACTTGGTTATAATGACACAGTTGCATAAACCTCTTTAAAATCAACATCTAAAGCATACCGTTCAATATAGTTCTCATGCATGGTAGAATTATGCTTAAGAATAACTGAAGCACTAACAATAGGCCTAGAAATCATATCAACAACTTTGTTATAAATGCATTTCTTATACTTGATAACCAAGTGGAATTTTTGTAGAAAACCCATCCATCTGAAGTTCCTTGCTTGTTGTAGCTTTGTTTGTGATTGTAAGTATTGCAATGGTTGATGATCTGTGTGAATGATAGTTTTTTTTCCCCAACAAATAATGTTTTCATGTTTTCACACTTTGCACCAATGCATACGATCCTTATCATATGTAGAATAATTAATCACAACACCATTAAAAGTTTCAGAATGAAAACAAATGGGCTTACCACATTGCAACAAGACTGCTCCCATTGCATAATTACTTGCATCTGTTTGGATCTAAAACGACTATCTCAAATTAGGAAGTGCAAGAATTGGAGCTGAACTAATCTTCTCCTTCAATGCATCAAAATATTTTTGTTGCTTTCCTCCCCATTGGAAAACTTACTTGATGCTTGTCACTGCATGTAATGGAGTTGCAATTGAAGAGAAGTTAGTAATAAAATTTCTCCAATATTGGGCTACTCCCCAAAAGCTTCTTACCTCTATTACATTATTGGGCTTGGGCCAATCCAAAATGACTTTGACCTTGGAAGGATCTATTTTCAATTCTCTTCCTCCAACAATATGCCCCAAGTAAACAAGTGAGTTCTTTCCAAACTCACATTTAGACATCTTTAAAAACAACTTATCTTTCTTCAAGACATCTAAAACTTGATTTACATGCATAACACGATCTTCACGATATTTGCTAAATATTAATATGTCATCCAAGTAGAAAATCACACAATCATCAAGAAAATGCATTAAAACATCATTCATAACTCTCATGAATGTAGCAAGAGCATTACAAAGCCCAAATGGCATAACCATCCATTCAAACAAACGTTGTTTTGTTTTGAAAGTTGTCTTCCATGTATCTCCTTCAACAATCCTAATATGATGATATCCACTTCTCAAATACAACTTAGTAAAATACTTAGCATATTTCAATTGATCAAGCAAATCATCAATTCTAGGAAGAGGGTAACGATTCTTTACCGTAATCTTGTTCAAGGCTCTGAAATCTACACACATGCGTCATGTACCATCTTTCTTTGGTACTAAAACAACTGGTGACCCACATGGTGATGTGCTTGGCATGATAACCCCTTTGTCAAGCAACTCTTGTATTTGTTTTTTAATTTCAACATTCTCCATGACTGACATCTTGTACATGCCAATGTTTGGAAGAGGACATTCTTGCTGCAATTGTATATCATGTTGGATACCCCTTTTAGGAGGCAATCCCTTTGGATCCTGAAACATCTCATCATATTGGTTAATAACCTCATATACATCATATTTTAACTTTGCATTACAACCTTGGAAAGCTTCTTTTTCAACATTGTCTTTGGGTTTAATCATCAAGAGTACAAATTTCTTACTAGAATTGACTAATCTCTTCATTTGTCAAACATTTACAAGTGACAAATTCATATTCTTTGTATGTGCTCTAACAATGTACTCAACTCCATTTTTAAACAAATGATATTTATTCTCATGACGATGAAAGATGACTCTCCTATCATATAAATATGGGTTTCCCAACACAATACCACAAATATACAATGGAATAACATCAAGATCTACCTCATCTATAAAGTTTGCAGTGATGACAAATATAAGTTTACATCTTTTTATCACATGCAATTTGGCATTGTCACATATCCAACCTGGAGGATATGGTTTAGGATGAGGAGTAGTTTCCAAATGCAATTTCTTAACTGTGTCTTCTGATATGAGGTTTGCTTGAGATCCAGTATCAAATAGAGTATATATCTTGGTATGCTTTGAAATTACCCTTATGTGGAAAAGATATATTCTTTCTTTTTCATGTTGAGTTTCATTGAGGATACTACTTGAAGAACTAGTACTTGCAATAGAATCCTTACCTTGAAAATCCATGGCTGTAATTTTTGTTTAATCTCCTGAATCATAACCTAAATCATGTTGTGTAGTTGCAACAATCTTTGGTTTCCCTTTGTTGTTGAACTTTTTGAGTCTCATTTCAGGATGAAGTTTCCAACAATGGTCTTCATCATGGCCATCTTTTGAACAATGTTTACATGTGAGTTTTTCTTCCTCTTTCTTGACTGAAGCATTCTTTCTTCCATTTCCTTTTAATTTCCTCTTTCCCTTGTCTCCATTAACACATGGCTTCTTGCTGCCCTCTTGAGGTTCATTCCTCCCTCTTTCTTCCAAATGAGTTTCCTGTACACAAACTTCATCTATATTTGTAGGGTTAAATATAAGTATTGTGTGTCTCAAGTAGCTATGGAATCCTCCAATGTATTTGAGTAAAGTTTCTTGAGAAGATAAATCTATACCCAAAATCAAAGCTCTTCTTCTAAATTCTTGAGTGTAACTTTGCACATTTTTCCCTTTATCTTGCCTAAAGTTTTGCCAATCCATAATAACTTTCTGCATGTATGCTAATGGATAAAATTTTATTTTAATTGCAACAATAAAATCATTCCAAGAGGATAAAACTTTACCATGTTTCTTCATGTCCTCTTGAGTCTTGTCTTCCCACCAAATGAGTGCTACACTTTCCAATCTAAGAGAAGCAAGCTGAAACTTAGTCTCATCTTCTTGGATTCTTTGTATCCTACAATACACTTCAATTTGATGAATCCAATTATCGATTTTCTCAGCATTTTCCTCTCCATTGTACATAGGCAATTCAAACTTAATATCAAGTTTAAGCAAATGAGTTTGTGGAGGAATTTTACCATGTTCGTTTGGAGAATTTGGGGGTGGTTGTGAAATGGTAGAAGAAGTGGAATATGGAGGTGAAGGAGGTGGAGTATCACCATTCCCTCCATTTCCTTTTGGAGTTTTATCACCATTATCCTCATTACCTTTTGGAGGATTTGAGCTTTCACCTTGAAACCTTGCATTCCTTTCTTCAAATAAAACTTTCACCATTTATGTCATATCATAGAAAGATTTTTTGAAAGTTTCATCTTCTGAAGTAGGAATTTCATGACTCTCCTCATGAGCCATACTTGGTGAATGCCTCCTTGAATCTTGTGGTGACTGTATTTTTCTCCTTATTGAAGTTTGAGAACTTGGTTCTACAAGTTTCCCTTCTCTTCTTGTGAGCTTCAACCTTGTAAGCATCAGAAATTACAAAATTGCAAATAATCAAACCTTCAAAAACCTTTTCTTTGATACCAACTTGTTCTGAAAATTAAAAAGGTTTGTGTGCAAAAATTTGCAAGTGAAATAGTTATGTGACTTATGCAATTGGATCAAGTTTTAAAGCACATAAAATTAATGAGTTTTTACTTAATATGATCAGCATAAAAAAACATAAACAACCATCATAAGCAAGCACATAACACAACAAAATGATAAAAGAGTTCACCCTTCTCTTGGGCTACATCTCCTCGTCCAACTTCCAATGGATCATTTTCATTAATGCTCAAAGTGTCAAAATCAAATCTTTACAATGCTCATAATGCAAAATAGATGGCTTCAATGGCTCCAAAATGTCACAAAACCCCTAGATGGGCTCTTCTTGCACCTGCTTTGACAAAAAATTGAGAAGAAATCACTTCCTGGAAGTTTCTCCCAATTCTTTGTTGTACCTTCTCGCCCAAACACACTTTCCAAAAACTAAACCTGGCTCCGAGCGGTTCTCGTGCCAAAACCAAGAACACGTGCCCATTCCGTAAATTCAGGAAAATTGTCGCACCATTAGCAAGATAGGCGCCTAAATGGGTGAAGGTGTCAGTCACATGGCCCATGTGTCCTGGTGCCGACCTACAATTACGCGCACACTGACTATCTGTTGGTAAATCCCGTGCTTTGGTCGTATGGTAGATTGTGTGTCCAAGGGATGGGGCCAAGCCCCAACCCAGAGTCCCGCCAAACTCTCTAATAGTCAAATTCAAATATTAACTTTGTTGTATAAGGTTAAGACATACCATGTAGGCAGGCTTGTAGCCCGGGTTACACGAGAAATCTTCCACTGCTGGAGGTCCCAGGTTCGACCCCCGTGGACTATACCAAACTTTTAAACCAATAACCAACGACGAGGTGGCATGTGCTGGCCCCTGGCTGGGCCATGTGGAACCTTCCCATTAGCCTGTACACAGACACGTGTCAGCACCAGAGTGGTCCACAAAACTTGTCAACTCATCTTTCCATGCCACCTCTGCCAGATCAACAGTACGATCCCCCTGCCACGTCAACAATATGGTCTACACAGTCAGCCTGTACGGACTGTACTGTCAGCATTTTTTTTGTATGTTTGGAAAAGTGGACAGAACATGATATCGCTCGCATACGATGTCCGTTTGAGCCCGTTCAAGTGGTGTTGGTATCGTGAGGACGAGATCTACACAATGTTTTCTTTTTTGAGCAATTTCAAACAATTTTATTTTTGAGCATATTTTGATCCCCTGAATCACCTTCGTGCATTAATGACGATCTTTATGGAACCTACATGATGATTTAGTAGCATTAAACCATTCTTAAATGCATATTGGGGAAAAACACGAGGATGGTGGGGACAAATGAGAACAAATTAGGAGTTGAGAAATTATGTGAACCTGCCAACCCACCATTGTGAAAGATAGAAAATTGGCTAAATGTTGTAATGGGGTCGGTCATAATCAATTTAGGAGAGATGAGATACTTATTAGCTTGGGGGTCCGATGGTAAAAATGTAGATAATGGATCTTTGGGTGCAAAATGGATATCGTGGAACATGGGATATGAAAGCTTAATTAAACCCGCGAACCCACGACTGCAGAAATGGTTAAGTATAGGATATACGACAGTCGATCAGACTCATGATATGGGAATATGAATGGAAGTGAGGACCCACGAGTCCTCCAACCCGTGAACCTGCCATTATAAAAAGAAAAATGACTAAGTGTAGTAACTAGAAAAGGAGAATAGAAGGGAGAAAAGAAAAGGGGAATTCAGGTAAGTATAGAAGATGGAAAAGAAATGGAAAAAAGAAGTTGGAAAGATAGAAAGGGAGGGAAATTGTCTCAACAACTGGATCCAACTGTGAGATGATAACCCCCTGTGGGTTGTCAAGAACCCAAATTCTTTATGACCAGGTGCTGTTAGGGTCCTAACCCGCACATAGGTAGAACAATATATTCGGATGTAATAAAGGTCAATATTAATAAGGTCTTGCAATAAAATAAAATAAGTCGAATGTAAGAAGACCTAATAGAAGCTTCTGCTTCTAGAAGGATCTTCCTCTAGATGCTTCTTTTGATAGACATATTTAGTATAAATAGGAGTCGAGGGTATGAGAACCCTAGCTTGGATTTTATTGTAATAGAGATCTTCTCAACTGGAGGTTGCCCCCTCGAAGAGGCCTGTGAACATTGCTTTCAGAATCAAAGTGCTATTTCTGTTGTTATTCTTATATCATTTTAGTGCTATTGTGGTAATTGTTCTGGTTATATTGCTATTATTCTGCCATTTCTATCATTTTATTTATGTTCTGCATGCTTTTTGTATTTGGTATATTACAGGTGCTTTCGTCCATTGGGCTATGGAGTCAAAGTAAGAATATAGAAACTGAAAAGTAAAATTATGTACAATGAGAATGAGAAAGTCTTAAGAGAATAAACCTTTCATATGTTTCATGTTGACAGGAAACATTAATCTTTTACCCTTCATGTATTGGAGCATATAGGAGTTAAAACCCAGGATCTTTTCAACAATGTATGGTCAAATCCAGAGTGCTTCAAACTTTGTATGCATCGATAATTTCTCCTTGGCCTTGTTCCAAAGTAACACTAGTTCTCCCTTCTGGAAATTGTTTACAGTTGCACTATGATCGAAATATCTTTTGACAATCTACTGCCTCTGAGAAGTTCAATTCAGGGCTTTGCTTCATTCTTCTTCCAATTTCAACAACTTGATCTGAAAATGAGTGAGTACTTACTCTACACAAGTTTTCAATTGAGAATCATTTTCTGACGAATTATTTGCATAAGGATTAAAGGGATTATGAGTCTATGATTAACCATGCTTTTAAACAATAATACATAACATACATGAACTCAAATGGAATAAATCACATGATAAGACAAGAGAGAGACAACCGATGTTGATAACAGAGTTCTCCCCTCCTGGGATACGTCTTCGGACCTGCTTCAATTGGAATACAGATCACTTTCATTCCTTCTTCAAAAGATGTTGGGATATTCTCATAAGTGATTACATAAGAGATTCCTTCTCCTTAAATGAGGATTCAAAAAGACTGCTCACACTCATATCTCTCCATACATCAAGAAGGATAATTCCTTATATGAATAAGTCTCTCAATACTTAGGAGTAGTAGCACTATGTCTCTCTAGCTCCCCTCATTAATTCCTAATTACTCTCCTCCTTACATAGGGCTCACATAAGGCATTATATATTTTTTCCTCACTCTCTCTTAAAAAAGAGCATTAATTCCTANATCCACAATAATAGGATCTAATTACAAAAGAGGAAAAACAAGATCCATAAATGTAGGATCTCAAACTATCTTCAAGCACATAATGGGAAAAGTCTCAAAACCACCCAAGACTCTTCATCCATGCCCTTGATTCTCTCAACCTATAATTGGGAATAATGACAAATTGGTGTAAGGTGGTTTCTCACATAAAAACCAATTTCCATAATTACAATTTTAATGAAAAATACGCGAGGCACATTTTCCCTCACAAGTATTAATCATTTTACAAAAAGAATCAAATGCATGAGTTTTTTTAAAAGCTCATTTAATGCATGATAAAATGCATGAGAATCTCACAAAGCATAAATCAAATAAAATGATAAATTCATGAGACTTATCTCACAAAGCATTAATAAAAATGTGTGAGATTATAAAACTCATAAAAGCATAAATTCACCATTTTCACCACTTTGTCGCCAACTTCAAATCAACTTGGTGAACAAAGTAAAGTTCCTCAGATGTGTGGATATCTACCCAGATCATACCTCCCCACAAAAGAACCTTTTGGTATCCAAAAGTATCAACTGTATTTGTATGCAAATATCTTCAAAACACACATTCCTTAAAGACTCCTTCACCCACGTACTTCAGAATCAGAATGCAAAGCCAACACTTGCAACTGCTGGAAAGAAAATGTTTGGAAAAAGGCACATCCTTGTCTCCTTCACCTCTGTTCTTCGGAGCTGAAATGTCAAAGCCCACATCTCTATAAATTTTCAACCTATAGTTGATATACATATAACAATATTTGGATTGTCTTACTTGCCAAGAGTTTATAATTATACCCATTGGTCAAGTTTACAATGAATGCCAAAATGGATTAGGAAAATTGCCTCATTCAACTGATTACATGATGATTACAAAGAAACCAATTAAGGCTTAGGTGAAAAATAATGCCTCTCACTCTCTTCCCCACTTTAGAGTGGCTAAAAATCCCTTTACAAAGCTTCAATCGTCATTTTTACATAAATGGTAGACTCTATGGTCTCCAAAACCCACTATAAATAGTACACATGGCCAAGTCAAAATGAAAAGTATAAGCACTTAGTGGAAGATTATGTGGCAATAACTCCATGGATAATCTCCCAATCTCAGCGCATCAGTTTCCATATGTCATGCGATCATTATTACAAGACTATGCTGCCACGACCCGATCAACAATGAATTTTACCTGTTCCACTTGTCAGGAGTGCTACATCATCATTGTGAACAAAGAGTTTCAACTTGCCTAGAAAAAAAAGAGTTCTCCAAACCATTTGCATGAGTCTTTTGAGCACCAATGAAATTATCATGAAAAATGTGTTTATATTCTCATTAAATATCATGTTGAAAATGAATGCTTGTAATTATTGCACATAACAAAACAATTCTATCAAAAAACCAGATTGAATCCCGGTAAATGTGTTGGTTGTGGAGCTTGATTATCTTCCTGATTTAGAGGTCTTTTACTTTCAACAGTGTTTATACCCCATGAAGTATTTACACCCCAGAAGTATGTACACTCTTCCACGCGGGGGAGTGCAGAGGGGGGGTACCCCCTCTGTGGGGTCCGGGGGCGAAGCCCCCGAAGCAAAAATTGCCTTGTAAAAGTATATTGTAATTTCATTGTAAATCTGGACCGTTCATTATAAGGTCGCAGATCTAACAATAGAGATTATGATAGGGTTTTTTTCCCTAGAAGGCAACCCTCTTTTATGAGGGAAATGTATTGCGGCTATGTATGATGGCGAGTATTGTATTCTGAGAGAG
>SNQJ01S0063516.1:80980-93787 GCA_010110895.2 Picea sitchensis
TTTATAAATGAAAAAGACAGTGTGGCTGCTACAACTCGGAGCAAGTGTGATGTTGTTAATGAAGTGTTAGCCAAGAAGCCCTCAGAATGGGCCCAAAATCATATTGATTTGCTAAATTCAGTGCCAATTGTCGATATTCAAACTATTGGGGTAAAATCTAGGACTACATTGATCATTTCATCTAGGAAAATCATCACCAAGCATAACCTGCTCAGATTGATCCAAAACAAAGATATGCAAATGGAGCACAACATACAGGAATTTAAAGATGCATTTGAAAAATTGTTTATCAAAGGCCTCTGATCGTTTTGGAATGGTATAGGTTCATTATACAATTAGGAATATTACAATACTCTCCTCATGCAATGAAGAATGGAATATTATAAATTTGAAGCTATAGAAGAAAACCTGAAAGACCCAAGTCTGGTAGAATATTTGGCTACAGACTTTAAAATTTTGAATAAGTTCAAAATAGTGAAAGTTGACATGTCGACTATGCCCTATTCCATGTGCATTGACTTGGATATTTTGATTAAAGAGAATATGGATTGAGGAATCTCTTCTGATTCATAGTGGAAGGAAATCATGTGGTTGGGTAAGACAAAGTGAAATATCACTGGAGCCAGTCAGTGATCCCCAAATGTCATCAGATTTGCAGATCCGACATAATACTAGGGCGAGACAGATGGCATGAAAGAAACTGAACAGACAGAGAATTTTCCCATAATTTTTGAAGTGTTTTATTTAGTCAATCATTGCAAATAGTTTCCTATACCGAAACGGTTAGTCAAAACTATTTTGGAAGATGAAATGCTTCAGTTTCATTTATTTTGATCAAGTTGTATTAGTACTCAGTTACTTGAATGAATTAATGTTGGCAGAAGTGCAACACCTTTTGGTTGTATCAAACTCTATTTGTAAATTTTCTGAATCTTAATTGAATATAAATATAGGAGATTTTGAAGTCTCTATTAAAAGATTCTAACGGGTGGGGATATGAACTTTGTTTCCTTTCATCATATGTATTTCCTATGACCTGTTACTTCATTTACATTTTCTTTCGATTAAATTGGAGAGTTAAAGGCCCATAATTCATCTTGTGATGCTCTTGGCTTAAGCAATTTAAACTGTGTGATTGTCTTCTTAACTTATTCAGAATTCATTTCAGTAATTCTCTGGTGTAGTTATTTGTTTTATTTATCTTCCTACATCTATTTAAATTTAAGAATAACTCAGATTCATCACCTCATTTATCCTTTGTCCTCTGGAGAGTTCTATCAGTCGATGCATTGTTTTCATTCACTTTCAGAATTTTGACTCCATAGCCTGAGTGTTCCTCCCCTTCCTTTCCAGCAAATTTATTTAAAAACCCCAAAACAAAAAAAATCTAGCCACCAATTCCCAAAGAAACATCAAGTGACATGAGAGAGCCCTCTCTTAGTTTAGTAGGCTAGTGCCTCAGATCTAAAGCTGGTTGAAATAGTTACCTATGTTGTTTGTCTATTTAGCCGGACAAAATTTATAGAGTTTTAACATAAGGTAGACTAGGGATATAATATGGAATGATAGGATATGTCATATATAACTATTAAATTGAGATCAATGAAAATGTGGTTTAAGACTTTCCATGTTTTCAATAAACTAAAAAAAAAAAATACTTTTATTATTACCTCAAGTTTACCTTAATGTAAACTTCACAAAATGATGCATGCTAAAATTGATGACTACAAAGAGGAATTAAACTAAACTTGTTGTGTATTGAGTTGAACCAAATAAGTGATGATGCTAAGAATGACCAATTGTTGATGTTGAAATTGATTGTTTCACAAAAATGAAAATAAAATGATTGATCTTGTTGATGTAGACCTGTGAAGTGATGGAGAGAATGAACTTTATCCTGGAGCCAATGAAATTTGTATTTTCAATACAGACTCAACTATATTGTTAGAAGTCATGATGTAGTTAATATAGGGAACTTATAACTACTAAGGACAATAGTTACAAAATGCATGTAGCTAATGAAACTGCCAAAAAAATGAATTTTGAAGATACTATTGGAGAAACCTGAGGCTCATCATCTGTAAAATAATCATGTTTGAAACATTGAAACCCTGCTGAAGTTCCCATCTGTAAAATAAGCATGTTGAAGTTCCATGTTGAAAGTTGGAAATGGAGCTCTGAAATGTTGTCTTGCTAATCATAAAATCTTTGTTCTAACTTGGTTGATCTGCACAAAAATACACATGGAACTTGATATGCTTGAAATTTTATTGCTCAATTGTTCCCCACACCTATGAGTTGACATGTTCTCATGCCTTTGAACTAAGTGAATGATAAACTCAATATAGAGAACAACTAGTCCATTCAAACTATGTTTTCTTAATAATTTGACCACACATGGTATGGTATTCAAAATGAAGATAGTGGGGTCAAATATAGGGTGGAAGGTCCACAAGTGTAAGACCCAAGAAATGAAGAGTCAAACATTTATAAAAAATAATCTTCATAGGTTATTCCATATGTGTGGACAAGAAGCAAGTAGCCTCACTAAGCTATATGTTATCTCCCCAAGTGCATGAAGTATGAAAATCCACCAAAAACCTCAAAGTATTTCAATATCCTAACTAATCTTCAAATATTTATATTTGAAAGAACATGAAAATGTTGCAAGCTACTGTTAGAATCATGAACCAGATGGTGTTCACCATAGATCCACATCTTAGAACAATGTGAATAAATTTTACTAAACTTGAACATAGAGAGAATTATTTGGATTACCAACCATTAATAGGTGTCGTTAACCAACATGAGACAACTCACCATTAATGTCAATGAGTGTCAAGGTTTCCTAGTACATATTTCTAGGCATGAAAGAATGTGTTAAATTTGAGTCACCTGCAAGATAAGTCAATCAAGATACATTGATGAATTCCCATTGTTGACAGTGAGGAGGCTTTCCATTGATGTATGAAAGTCCCAAGTTACTTATTAACGTCTCTAATATCAATCCCATATGATGTGTTGGAGTCGATGGGTTGAGGTTTGTTGGAAGGTCGTCCTTAAGGAATCACACATCATCCGATAAAAGAATAAGAAATAAATGATTTTGAAGAACCATAATACAAAATTGAAGCAACATGTAGAAATTTATTAAGAATTGTTCCTGCTAGTTTCCTAGTTTTCAAGAAAAAACTTATGTTTAGTTGTGCCAGTAAATTGGTTTTCACAACTAGACTTATTTTTATCTTTACTATTTTATTTATTCATTTGCACTATCCTACTTTAATTGGAAAAGAAAACATTTTCTCAAGTCTAGGAGTATTTTCAATGCATCCATTTACACAACATTATCTATATTAAACTCATATCCAAATTTGAAAATTATACCTCCATGATTGTCGAAATATGAGAGACCAACTATTCTAGTAGAGATGGTGCCAAGAAATGTCAAACAATGAGGTAGTATGGTGGCCTAATGATGATGTGGAACCAAGTTTCAATATAGTCTTTTCCTCTTCAACTCTATTTGATTTTCATGCCATAAAGTGTTTTGGAAAATTATTCATGAAACTCCTGAATGCACAAGGGATCCAATGACAAACATGCGAGAAATTATTCAATCTTTGGCTCTAGAATTTATTCTCCATATGATGTTATCCATGAGTATTTTATATGCTTTCAAGGATGATTAAGGAATACTTCTAGGTGTTCTTCTTGTGGATCAGGCTCATGGATCTCCTCTACTTATTGAGATGTAGATTCCTCCCTCATGACAATTTTGAACTTTGGATAAGGGTTTAAGAAATTACCTTTAGTGATAATTCCTTCTTTTCTCAACAATTATTGAACATTTTCAAGTTCTTTCTATTGGTATAGATATCCTTTTCATAAATGGATTAGTAGCATGGGGGTTCTTACAACACCTTATAATAAGGAAAATAAATGAAATCAACAGAAATGAAAACACATCACTCAAAGAAAACATACACAATCTAAAAAATGTCATGTATTATGACTTCTCATGCTACCTAGACCATGTTGTCACCAAGCTATCTATTCACACAAGTTGTCTCTTCACAAATAAAACACACTTGCATGAAAGGAAACACTGATGCTTCAGAGAAACTCAGTAAAGTAAATGTGTCAAGATTTTACATTACAAAAAACTCTATAGTGAGGTCATGTTTATGTTTTACCACTTCTCCTCCCCCAAGTTTCAATTGTAATTAAGTTATACACTAAATATGAAACTTGTCCAAAAAACCTACCTATGCTCTAATCCCTTTAGCATCTCCCTGGAAATGATGCCAAAAATGTCAAGTTATTTATATGCATAAATATTTGACATTAAATTATCAACCGAGTGTTCGTAGAATTTGAGATGAAAGCATAGGAAATGCAGGATTAAATCCTATCCGATCCTAAAAAAAAATGTTGGTAATAAAAAAAATAACAAAACGTAAATGAAGACAAAATTTTAAATGGAGAGTCATTTGAATTCCCAATTCCTGTCATCTACTAGATCTACAATTACTAGGTACATGTTACACTTTCACGTTGAATATGAAACGATGTGTTCTTGCAACTATTTGTATGTATTTTGTTCAATGATCAAGTCAGGATGGATTTTCAGTTAACTCTATTTTCACACCATGCAATAATCTTAGAACAAAATCAAGTGCAAAACAACTACAACACAAAGATATTTAGTCCACTAGATGCTTGATCAAAGAGGTGCTTTGTTGGTTCAAAGATTACAAAATTCCATTTACAACATGTTCTTAAATGTTCCTTTAACTATTTATGAAGCAAATATTTAACTCATATCTTCAATGAAACTTATATTCATGCAGGTTACTAATCCAAATGGAAACAATAAACCAATCATTTCAAAAGAAATCATAAATTGTAACTCGACAGAGATGTCACTTGTTCACTAGATTGATGGCATCGTATTTTTAATGGATCAAATCAAATTATTTTATTATCATCACTTGAATGTTCCCATGACACAATGTAAAATACAACTTGTATTTCATTCTTCAATGAAATATCTATTCTCTGCAAGGATCTACACACAAAACTCATACAAGAAAAATTGATCTAGTATTCAATTGAATAATTGGAAACAGAAATGAATTAATCTGATATTTCACTAAACTTATTCTTACTATAACAAAATGTAAAATTACTATACTCTTGAGATCTAAATAGACAAAAAGTAAATTGAAACGTGAGCCTAATTGGTGGGCCCTCCCAACCAAATTCACACTATGATGCAGGAGCATCGTATAAAGCCCAAGTGTGTGCCTAAAACCAAGGAGATAACTAGATGCGTAGATGAAATTAAATACATTTTTGTGGAAACGTTGTGAATTTCAAAATATGAAACATTAATGTAATGGGTAGGAGGAAAGTGCAGTCGCATTTATATCTTGAAGATACAAACTGATTTTGGAGCGTATGTTCCTATCTGGTGGATGTAATAGGCATTTATGTGTGTTTAATGCAAGTAGGTAGATTTAAATGATAACTTAGACAATTTTAGAAGATCAAGAGGGAAAATGAATGATAGACACCCTCAACCCTTGTATCATTGTAACATAATTCAAAATTTGTAAGTTGTAGAGCTGCAGAGGAGAACATATATTTTTATGCATTCTAGCTGTTGTTATTTACCATGTACAAGAGCATTGTAATTAATAGAAGAAAGCTTTGATTCCAAATCTATGTGTTTGTTATGGTTGTTGGAACCACCTGTTAATGGTATGTTACAAGATTGTTTTCATTCTCTATATGCATTTTATTTCAATGCTATGTGTGTGTGCAGGCTCTAGAATTCTATGTTGAATGTTTGAATTCTGGACAAAGGGGAGAATGAGTTTTAGTTGTTTCTCTTTTTGAGAACTCCTGCAAAGAGTGCAGTGGAGGGTCTGCAAGGAGTACGCCAACTAGGTTCTAAAATTCATCTTAGAACTCTCAGAGGAGATTCAAATTGTCTTTGCAGGAAGAAGTTCTAGAAAGGCACAGAGCCGTGCAAGGTGTGCACAGGCTAAGTGAATAAGGTTGAAGGACTACTACTGCAAAGAGAGTGCAGAGTCAGAAGGTCCAAATAACCAGAGGTTATTTGAAATTTGCTGCAAGAAGTGAGCACAGAGACGCTTTTGGAAGCCTTGAGTTTGCAAGCAAAATATCAGAAGGGATAGAACCTATGAAGTGTTCAAAGGGAGGCAGAGGTCGAAATCGTCTCATAAAAGTCAAGTTCAAGAGGGAGGATGCCAATTCATTTGGCCAGAAGTCCTTGAGAAGTTGAAATCGGATGGTGGAATCACTTGAAGGAGAAGTGTCAAAGTTCTGTGGACTGTTGGATCTAATAGACTAGCAGAGGGATTAAGACTGAGTGTCTTTCAACACCCATATGCTCAGGAGGATTGGTGACCGTTAGATTCAGATCAATGAAGACTATTGATCTTGTATGTGAATTCACATATCGGAGTTTGGGGAATGGAGTGACCAGTGGTTTGGGTCGAGTGTTGTGGATTTTCGATTGGAAAAATCTTGATACAACAAGGGTCATTAGATCGAGGGAGGCACACAGGCGTCGATCTCGTTGAAGGAATGATTTCAGAGTCGGGGATTTGTAGAGGGAGAGGAACGAATGTTCATTGTTATCTCAAGTTGTGAAAGCCGAAGACTCATGCAAACAGGTGGCAAGGAACCACTCTGTAAGCAGAGTAAACAGAGGTGACAGGTGGCATGCGCCCATTGCTTTGGGTGGAGTCAAACCTCATTGACATATCCCATTTTGGGTATTCGTAAGGGAAGAGCACAAGAGTTTGGCGCTCCAACTCGTGAAGTCGTGAGTTTCAAAAGGTGCTTGCGTTAAGGCTTGGCAATGGTCATATTGGAAAAGGGGCTGAAGAGGGGCTTACACCTTAAGCCCATTCACAATTTCACATTTCGGCTATTTCCAAGGGCTGTGGTATTTTATTTGAAGTTCCCAACTCGCGAGACCCAAAATCCTTTGAGGGGTTAAACAAGGAGGTCAGTTAACCCTTGTCATGGTTTAGAGAATATCCTGCACAGATCTCGGCCTGAGGGCAAGAGGTATGCACCAGTTGTGGTATCAGATCCCAGAACAAATTCTTTTCTTTCTACAGCAGATAGAAAAGAGGAATTTTACAGCCATGTGCTGGGACTCAGAAACGTTGTATTTCCATCCACCTTTCCCTTCATCACTCTTCACATTTCATCTCCCCATTAACCTTTAATGATACCATTTTCATAATTAAATATGGTTTAAACCTTATTATTTTCCAAAATCATTTGTTTTAGTATTAAAAGAGAATTTGTGATTAAATATTAGAAAATTGACATGTTTCATATATATCTCAAAAATATATGAGCTTTATCATGTGTAGTAATATGTGAAGGATTAATAAAAAAAGACTTCTCAAATATCTCCTCCACCATTTCAAGGAGATAGTTATTCAAATCTTATTCCAAGGAGAAGATCATGGAGATTTAGTTGTCATATCTTATCCAAGATATATGTGAGATATGTGTGAGGATTTGAAGGGATTATATTTTGTAATAATGGGAAATGGGTTGAGAGAAAAGTGGATCTGTAATTATGAGATGCTTAACTTGTTTTCTAATCTCTCATATATAAAAGAGAGTGTCCTCTATTCATGACAGGGAGAAGAATTATTATTATGAATATTAAGGGAATTGTTATGAGATAGGTTCTTGAGGAGAATTGTTATGGTGTAGATTGGATTCATGAAGAGACTCCTTTTGTAAACCTACCTGTTGAATATTAATGCAAGTTTGAGTTCAGTGATCTTGTGTCTCATAGAGGTTAGCATCTGGTGATCTAAAGCTTCCATGTCGGCATCGGCAAGGGCCACCGATCCATCTTGGTAAGCTTATTGTAAATTGTTAGTGTAGATTTTCATTTCATGTACCTATTATTTTGATATCATGTTATTTTGTTTGATTTCACTATTTGAATGTGTTGCAAAGTGTGGTAATGCAAGAATGGGTGGATCTCCCTATTTCACCATACATGAGCTTTAATGGAGCATCCCACTTGTTAGTTTAGTTTCTCCAAGAGATAGAATCAAAGTTCATATTTTCTTTTCATAAGCCATCAATGAACAATTCCATCACCTGAGCAAGAGCTTTTGTTTGTTTATTAGTTTTTCTTTCCAGCTTTCAAGTTGTGTGAAGATTGTTATTTTTAAGAGTGTGTTGGTTTCTAAATGGTTTTCTTATCTAATCTATACTAGACATACATAGGAACCTATCTATTATCGGCACATATAGTGCATCATCTCTACTGATTACGAATCCTGATTGATAATTTATGTTTGGTAATATATTATGCATATAATTGCACCAACATTTTGGCGTCGTTGTCAGGGAGTTGTAAACGATAATGGGTAGCATTTGTATTAGATTACTTTAATGATTTTTCATTGGATTTATGGACAAACTAAGGGAAGAGAGAAGACGGTAAGACGAGAGGTAAGAACCTGCACATCCACTTTAGTGGGGTTGCTCCAAAGTTAGTTTGTCTTCTCCCTTTTATGTAGAAGTGTGTTTCTCCTTGTTTTATGAAAAAGTGTGTTTTTATTTATGCAAATTGTTTTTTTTTATGTATGATGAGATAAATTTTGCGAACCGATAACCTGGTGACAAGAGTGTCCTTGTAACGCAAGGAGTTCAAGTTTGGTGTTTTTTATTTTTACAAATAGTTTTAATTTCTTAGTTTTAAAAATTCAAATCTTTGATGATAAAACATTATCCTTTTTCAATGTGGTTTAACTATGAGTATAAGCTTGGAACAACTCACTCAGATCCTAGAAAAAGTCGAGATCCCTTCTTCTTGGGAAGAGGAGATCTTGACAACAGTTGAAAGTTTAATTACTCCTCTAGAGGAAAATGAAGAATCAACATACGAGGAACCCTGCACATCTGATGACAAACCATTATGCGAGCAAGAGATCGAGGAGGACAATGAGGAGTTTTAGCATGATCTGAGGAATGAAAAATATGCCTATGAAAGCATTATCGAATGATGGTTTCAAGAAAGTATGAGGTTAGATCCATTTAGTTTTTGATTTTTATTTTGATTTACAGTTTCAATAGTTAATTTCACACGTTTATTTTCAATTGTCATTTATGAAATTGAAAGAGGAAATGTTCTTATTACTATTGTGTGTATGGCTACACTGGAAGTTTGATTACACATAACTAATTTCTAGTTTCCAATTAGAGTAGAGTAGAGTTGGTAGGTTAGTTTTCAATAAGTATTCTCTCCTCAGCGCTTCATACGATCTCGAGGATCATAAAGTAGGATGTCTCTAACGTTTTCAGGAATGAATTAGTTGATGATTTGCAAACATACTTAATCAATTTTTCATCTTCAATTTGCAATTCATTTTGTCTCCATTTGCTAATAAATCTATTCTCTTTAATTTTATTTGAATTTTTTTTCTTTTTAAGAATATGCAATTAGAAAAAATAAAAAAAAGAGAGACATAACACAAAAAATAAAAAAAAATGTTTTTTTTTTAAGGTTAAATTAGGATTTTTTTAAAAATTTAAAATTTTATAGAAATAAAAAAATATATATGAATAGTATTTGAAATAATAATAATAATAATAAAACAAAAATTTGAGTACTAAGTGATTAGAGTAGAAGAGTGAGTTGTTGTTAGTTTTTTTCAATTTGAATTTTATGTGTAGAATGTGTTAATTTTGTGCAATAAAGTTGTGCCATGAGCATTGACAACAACTGAAGGAGAATGATTGTAAGCATTGAAAACAAGTGGAGGAGAATGAATGTAAAGAGGATGACATGTTGAAGGGTATCACGTAGGTATATAAATCCAAAAACAATACGGATGGTTGATGATGACTTTGAGGAAAAAGCGAAATTAGGGAAGGAAATGAAACTTAAACCAAAAAGAAAGCTGGCTTACTGCAGTGGTCTCTTCCTTATTTTATTTCCAGAAAAAAAATGTAGTTGCAACAGTGGGTGCAAATTCCATTGATAGAAGAAGAATATTTTCCCAGATCAACAGTTTCATTGCTGTCTTCCTCCTTATTGGCCAGCTCACTTTCCTCCTTATTGGCCAACTCACTTTAACGGGTCAAATAATCACAATTGTTGGAATAACTACAACAATATGTGAAAACCTAATAGTTTCTCTCGTAAACATGATTGCAATTGCCATATGGCCAACCTGGATGGTGGTGGCAATATCTGAGAATTTGTGAAATGTCTTCAATTATGTTCTTACGCAACTTGGTAAGGAGGTTCTTTTCATTGTTTTTACGCGAGAAGAAAAGTACAAGGCCAAGGTCTACATCGATGTACTTGTGCAAAGGATAAGAGATGGTACAATAGATGGAATCTATAAGATACTCCAAGGATCCCCGAATAAAGTATCTTCAACTGTTGCACTGTGTGCCTCGCCGGTATGTTTTTCATAGTTCGGTGCAACATTTTCTTTGGGGCATATATAAGCTCGTCTTGCAAATTGCTTTCGTCTCTCGACACCCACTAGTAATTGAAAGGATACATTGCTCATACTATCACCTTCTAAGTGATTTATACCTGCAGAAGGATAACTGAATTGTGCTCCTTCATGTCAATTTACCTGAGGCAAGGTGAGGATGGGGTGAGGTTCTATCTGAAATTATATTTGAAGCGATTTTCGAATTTGTTAATCTGCGATAGAGGACAATCCCATGTGTTTGAGGTGAAACAAACCAAAATGGTAGGTAGCATGGAGATCTCGGCCATGCACATAGTTAGCGTAATTCATGCTCGGGGATGTCAAAGCTCCAATGGTCATTGTTGAGCGAAGATGTTACCAAGTAATCTGGAAGAAGTTTTCTGCAACAAGTCAACTTGAAGCCATTCTAATCTCAAATATATTGTACATTATCTATACATAGAAACTTCTTTATGTAGAAATCTACTAATCTGTCCATATTGTATACCTATGAACTTCTCATGTAGAAAGCTACTCCATATTTAATAACCAAGGGTAACTAAAACATCCTTTCGTCCTTCTATTTTTATCCTTTGCCCTGTTTAATAAAACCCAAGGTAAAATAGATATTTTAAGTCGTGATTTCTTTTTTTTCATCCTTCGCCCTGTTTAGTAAATATTTTATGTGTACTTCATAAAACCCATGTTAAAATAGATCTGTAATCAAGATCATTCATGTGATGTCACAACACCAGGGCGCTAATCTTATTATTAAAAAAAAAAAAAAAAACTGACGATTTGGTACGTAGAACAGAGATCTCGGCCATCCACATAGTTAGCGATAGTTTTAACCACTGCATCTTGTCATGAAAATCATCACGCGAGATTTTTTGGGATCCCAATCCCAAGAAATCACAATATGTCCGTCCCTCTCTGTAACCTCTGGTATAGTTGGATCCGGTTTTCACATGCCTTCCACAAACAATGCCTCCCACCTGTGTATTTTGGCAACTTTCAACTCATTTTGGCACCACATGTCAGGTCTTTTCATGTGCCTCTACCAGGAGAGTATCCTCCCATATCTCATGCCATCGAATCTGTTGGAAATTTTCCATGGTAACCTCTTTCTATGCCTCTAAGATTCCCACCTTGCAGCGCTGCATTTGCCTCTTGACTTGGGTCAATTCACACACTGACGATTCATGGCTCTTGACCAAAATGCCTTCAGATCCTACTATCTTCTAAAGAAGAATGGCACAATAAAGTTAGAGAACATTTCATAAAAATGTCTGCAGTAGAGCTATTGTTTTGCAAGAAAAACATTTAAAGAAAGCGAGTATTATGAGGATATGATGCGTTATCTACGCAAAAATCTGGCGTTTTTCCCTTATCACTTAGCAAAATATGTATGTCGAATAATGAGAATATCACCTTGCATATACTACTGTGACATGCTTTATGAAGTTATGAAAAATGAGAAACCATATGATCGTATACCTAATTTCAGTGTTGCAGATTCTTTACGACTAACTGGTATTGGAAGGAATGGATTTATTGATATAATGAACCAGTGCAGATCTAAGAAAATTATGTGGAAGCTTAACAAATCAATAGTTAAAGAGTTGTTGCCAATGAAACCAGTTGACTTTCCAATTGAACCATGGTGGGGTGTCTGTGTTGTCAATTTTACCTAGGAGGAATTTTGGAAAATCACAATGGAGGAGACATCAACAATAGATAAAATCTACAAAAAGGAAGCAAATTCATCTATATTATTTGATCCTGAAATCATACTGGGTCTATATCGAAGAAGATTAGTGTACTTCGATGTCCCTGTTTATCCACATGATCGTTTAAAATTTTCAAAGCTTCAAGGATTTGTTTCAAACAGGGAGAATTCGTATGAAGATACCACAGAAAAGATATTGTATGCACTCTTTGTGATTTCAAGTGAGCATGCAACAATTGTTGCATTCGCTACAACATTACAGGTTGATTTGTGTCATCTTCAGGTTGCTACATCTATTATGTGTAGATTAGGATGGGCAATAAAAGTCATTAATCCTGTTGTTTTTCTTCAAGAGTTAAGTATGCCTGGATCCCCAAGTAGTTTGATCAATAATTCTGATGATGGCACTTATTTGACAAGCCTTGGTGTTGAGAATCCTTTGAGTCGAAGAAATTCAGATTTCTAGGCAGATGTAGTGAGTGGTGATATCTTAAAGGTAGATTGGAAATAATATAAATAAACAAAAATATTTTTCTTTTTGCATTTTCTTTAGGTGTGTGCTATAAAATA
>SNQJ01S0063517.1:0-31878 GCA_010110895.2 Picea sitchensis
CGCATTTTCTCAACTTCGGGTCACATTCCAAGCCCGAGTTTGAACGAAGTGGGATTGTGGGTTGAAAAGTAAAATTCTCTGTTTCCAAATATGAAATGAACTTTGGATACCCAATTGAGATTTCTAGACGTGGTCTTTATTTGCTAGTGGAGACATGTAGTTCTTGGGGCACGTTTTCTCAACTTCGGGTCTCATTCCAGGCCCGAGTTTGAAGGAAGTGGGATTATGGGTTGAAAAGTAAAATTCTTCATTTCCAAATATGAAATCAACTTTGGATACCCATTTGAGAGTTGTAGACATGGTCTTGATTTGCGAGAGGAGACGTCTATTTTTTGGGCTGCATTTTCTCAACTTCGGGTCACATTCCAGGCCCGAGTTTGAACAAAGTGGGATTATGGGCTGAAAAGTAAAATTCTTCGTTTCAAATTATGAAATTAATTTTTGAGACCCATTTGAGAGTTGGAGACGTGGTCTTGATTTGCGAGCGTAGACGTGTAGTTCTTGGGCCACATCTTCTCAAATTCGGCTCACATTCCAGGGTCGAGTTTGAACGAAGTGTGATTATGGGTTGAAAAGTAAAATTTTCCATTTCCAAATATGAAATCAACTTTGGGTACCCATTTGAGAGTTGTAGACGTGGTCTTGATTTGCGAACGGAGACATGTAGTTCTTGGGGCACATTTTCTCAACTTTGGGTCCCATTCCAAGCCTGAGTTTGAACGAAGTGGGATTATGGGTTGAAAAGTAAAATTATTTGTTTCCAAATATGAAATCAACTTTCGATACCCATATAAGGGTTGTAGAAGTGGTATTGATTTGCGAGTAGAGACGTGAAGGTTTTGGGTAGCATCTTCTCATTTTCGGGTCATATTCTAGGCCCTAGTTTGAACGAAGTGGGATTATAGGTTGAAATGTAAAATTCTTCGTTTCCAAATCTGAAATCAACTTTTGATACCCATTTGAGAGTTGTAGACGTGGTCTTGATTTGCGAACGGAGACGTGTATTTCTTGGGCCAAATTTTCTCAAGCTCGGGTCACATTCCAGGCCCGAGTTTTAACGAAGTGGGATTATGGTTTGAAAAGAAAAATTATCCATTTCTAGATATGAAATCAACTTTGGATACCCATTTGAGAGTTGTAGATGTGGTCATCATTTGCGAGTAGAGACGTGTAGTTCTTGGGACGCATTTTCTCAATTTCGGGTCAAATTCCAGGCTCGAGTTTGAACGAAGTGCGATTATGGGTTGAAAAGTAAAATTCTTTGTTTCCAAATATGAAAACAACTTTGGATACCCATTTGAGACCTGTAGACGTGGTCTTTATTTGTGAACGGAGACGTGTAGTTCTTGGGCCGCATTTTCTCAACTTCGGGTCACATTCGAGGCCCGTGTTTGAACGAAGTGGGATTATGGATTCAAAAGAAAAATTCTCCATTTCCAAATACGAAATCAACTATGGATACCCATTTGAGAGTATTAGACATGGTCCTTATTTGCAAAAGGAGACATGTAGTTCCTGGGCCGCATCTTATCAACTTTCAGTCACATTCCAGGCCCAAGTTTGAACGAAGTGGGATTATGGGTTGAAAAGTAAAATTTTCTGTTTCAAAAGATGAAATCAAGTTTGGATACCCATTTGAGAGTTGGAGACGTGGTCTTGATTTACGAGCGGAGATGTGTAGTTCTTGGGGCGCATATTCTCAACTTCAGGTCACATTCCCGAGTTTGAACGAAGTGGGATTATGGGTTGAAAAGTAAAATTCTTCGTTTCCAAATATGAAATCAACTTTGGATAGCCATTTCAAAGTTGTATGCGTGCTCTTGATTTGCGAATGGAGACGTGAAGTTCTTGGGCCACATTTTCTCAACCTTGGGTGACATTCCAGGCCCGAGTTTGAACGAAGTTGTTATTATGGGTTGAAAAGTAAAATTCTTTGTTTCCAAATATGAAATCAACTTTGGATACCCATTTGAGAGTTGTAGACGTTGTCTTGATTTGCGAGTGGATACATGTAGTTCTTGGGTCACATTTTCTCAACTTCAGGTCAAATTCCAAGCCCGAGTTTGAACGAAGTGGGATTATGGGTTGACAATTAAATTTCTTTGTTTCCAAATATAAAATCACCTTTGGATACCGATTTGAGAGTTGTAGATGTGGTCTTGATTTGCGAAGGGAGACGTGTAGTTCTTGGCTCACATTTTCTCAACTTCAAGACACATTCCAAGCCCGAGTTTGAACGAAGTGGGACTGTGGGTTGAAAAGTAAAATTCTCTCTTTCCAAATATGAAATCAAGTTTGGATACCCATTTGAGATTTGTAGACATGGTCTTGATTTGCGAGTGGAGACGTGTAGTTCTTGAGCTGCATTTTCCCAACTTCGGGTCACATTCCAGGCCCGAGTTTGAAATAAGTGGGATTATGGGTTGAAAAGTAAAATTCTTCGTTTCCAAATATGAAATCAACTTTGGATACCCATTTGAGAGTTGTAGACGTGGTCTTGATTTCCGAACGGAGATGTGTAGTTCTTGGGCCGCATTTTCTTAACTTCGGGTGACATTCCAGGCCTGAGATTGAACGAAGTGGGATTATGGGTTGAAAAGTAAAATTCTTCGTTTCCAAATATGAAATCAGCTTTGCATACCCATTTGAGAGATGTAGACGTGGTCTGGATTTGTGAGCGGAGACGTGTAGTTCTTGGTCCACACATTTTCTCAACTTCGGGTAACATTCCAGGGCTGAGTTTGAACGAAGTGGGATTATGGGTTGAAAAGTAAATTTCTTCGTTCCCAAATATAAAATCAACTTTGGATACCCATTTGAGAGTTGTAGACAGGGTCTTGATTTGCGAACAAAGAAGTGTAGTTCTTACGCCGTATTTTCTCAACTTCGGGTCACATTCCAGGCCCGAGTTTCAACGAAGTGGGACTATGGGTTCAAAAGTAAAATTCTTCGTTTCCAAATATGAAATCAACTTTGGATAACCATCTGAGAGTTGTAGACATGGTCTTGATTTGCAAGTGGAGACATGTAGTTCTTGGGCCGCATTTTCTCAACTTCGGATCACATTCCAGGCCCAAGTTTGAACGAAGTGGGATTATGGGTTGAAAAGTAAAATTTTCCGTTTCCAAATATGAAATCAACTTTGGATACCCAATTTAAAGTTGTAGACGTGGTCTTGATTTGCGAACAGAGATGTGTAGTTCTTGGGCCGCATTTTCTCAACTTCGGCTAACATTGCAGGCCTGAGTTTGAACGAAGTGGGATTATGGGTTGAAAAATAAAATTCTCCGTTTCGAAATATGAAATCAACTTTGCATACCCATTTGAGAGTTGTAGACGTGGTCCAGATCTACGAGCGGAGACGTGTAGTTCTTGGGCCACATTTTCTCAACTTCGGGTCACATTCCAGGGCAAAGATTGAACGAAGTGGGATTATGGGTTGAGAAGTAATATTCTCCATTTCCAAATATGAAATCAACTTTGGATACCCATTTGAGAGTTGTAGACGTGCTCTTGATTTGCGAGCGGAGACGTGTAGTTCTTGGGCCGCATTTTCTCAACTTCGGATCACATTCCAGGCCCGAGTTTGAACAAAGTGGGATTATGGGTTGAAAAGTAAAATTCTTCGTTTCCAAATATGAAATCAACTTTGGATACCCATTTGAGAATTGTAGACATGGTCTTGATTTGCGACCGAAGACGTGTAGTTCTTGGGCCGCATTTTCTCAACTTTGGGTCAATGAAGTGGTATTATGGGTTGAAAAGTAAAACTCTCTCTTTCCAAATATGAAATCATCTTTGTATACCCATTTGAGAGTTGTAGACATGTTCTTGATTCGCGAGCGGAGACCTATAGTTCTTGGGCTGCATTTTCTCAACTTTGGGTCACATTCCATGCCTGAGTTTGAATGAAGTGGGATTATGGGTTGAAAAGTAAAATTCTTTGTTTCCGAATATGAAATCAACTTTGGATACCCGTTTGAGAGTTGTAGGCATTGTATTGATTTGCGAGCGAAGACATGTATTTCTTGGGCCGCATTTTTTCAAGTTCGGATCACATTCCAGGCTCGAGTTTGAACGAAGTGGGATTATGGGTTGAAAAGTAAAATTTTCCATTTCCAAATATGAAATCAACTTTGCTTACCCATTTGAGAGTTGTGGACGTGGTCTTGATTTGCGAACGGAGACGTGTAGTTCTTGGGGCACATTTTCTCAACTTCGGGTCACATTCCAAGCCCGAGTTTGAACAAAGTGGGATTATGGTTTGAAAAGTAATATTCTTCGTTTCCAAATATGGAATCAACTTTGGATACCCATATCAGAGTTGTAGACGTGGTATTGATTTGCGAGCAGGGACATGTAGTTTTTGGGCCGCATCTTCTCGACTTCGGGTCACATTCCAGGCCCGAGTTTGAACGAAGTGGGATTATAGGTTGAAATGTAAAATTCTCCATTTCCAAATATGAAATCAACTTTGGATACCCATTTGAGAGTTGTAGAGGTGGTCTTGATTTGCGAACGGAGACGTGTATTTCTTGGGCCAAATTTTCTCAAGTTTGGGTCACATTCAAGCCTCGAGTTTTAACGAAGTGGGATTATGGGTTGAAAGGAAAAATTCTCCATTTCCAAATATGAAATCAACTTTGGATACCTATTTGAGAGTTGTAGACGTGGTCATCATTTCCGAGCAGAGACGTGTAGTTCTTGGGACGCATTTTCTCAATTTCGGGTCACATTCCAGGCCCGAGTTTGAACGAAGTGGTAGTATGGGTTGAAAAGTAAAATTCTCCCTTTCCAAATATGAAATCAACTTTGGATACCCATTTGAGACCTGTAGACGTGGTCTTGATTTGTGAATAGAGACGTGTAGTTCTTACGCCGTATTTTCTCAACTTCGGGTCACATTCTAGGCCCTGAGTTTGAACGAAATGTGACTATGGATTGAAAAGTAAAATTCGTCGTTTGCAAATACGAAATCAACTTTGGATACCCATTTGAGAGTTGTAGACGTGGTCTTGATTTGTGAGCGGAGACATGTAGTTCTTGGGCCGCATTTTCTCAACTTCAGATCACATTCCAGGCCCAAGTTTGAACGAAGTGGGATTATGGGTTGAAAAGTAAAATTCTTTGTTTCCAAATATGAAATCAACTTTGGATACCCATTTGAGAGTTCTAGACGTGGTCTTGATTTGCGAGCGGAGACGTGTAGTTCTTCGGAAACATTTTCTCAACTTTGGATAACATTCCAGGCCCGAGTTTTAAGGAAGTGGGATTATGGGTTGAAAAGTAAAATTCTCCATTTCCAAATATGAAATCAACTTTGGATACCCTTTTGAGAGTTGTAGACGTGGTCTTGATTTGCGAGCGGAGACGTGTAGTTCAAGGGCCGCATTTTTACACTCCGGGTCACATTCCATGCCCAAGTTTGAACGAACTGAGATTATGGGTTGAAAAGTAAAATTCTATGTTTCCAAATATGAAATCAACTTTGGATACCCATTTGAGAGTTGTAGACGTGGTCTTGATTTGCCAGCGGAGACATGTAATTCTTGGGCTGCATTTTCTTAACTTCGGCTCACATTCCAGGCCCAAGTTTGAATGAAGTGTGATTATGGGTTGAAAAGTAAAATTCTCCATTTCCAAATATGAAATCAACTTTTGATACCCATTTGAGAGTTGTAGACACGGTCTTGATTTGCGAGCGGAGACGTGTAGTTCTTGGGCCGCATTTTCTCAACTTTGGGTCAACGAAGTGGTATTATGGGTTGAAAAGTAAAATTCTTTGTTTCCAAATATGAAATCAACATTGTATACCAATTTGAGAGTTGTAGACATGTTCTTGATTCACGAGAGGAGACGTTTAGTTCTTGGGCCACATTTTCTCAACTTCAGGTCACATTCCAGGCCCGAGTTTGAATGAAGTGTGATTATGGGTTGAAAAGTAAAATCTCTGTTTCAAAATATGAAATCAACTTTGGATACCCATTTGAGATTCGTAGAAATGGTCTGGATTTGCGAGCGGACACGTGTACTTCTTGGGTCACATTTTCTCAACTTCGGGTCACATTCCAGGCCCGAGTTTGAACTAAGTGCGATTATGGGTTGAAAAGTAAAATTCTTCATTTCCAAATACAAAATCAACTTTGGATACCCATTTGAGAGTTGTAGACATGGTCTTGATTTGTGAGCGGAGAAATGTAGTTCTTGGGCCGCATTTTCTCAACTTCGGGTCACACTCCATGCCTAAGTTTGAACGAAGTGGGATTATGGGTTGAAAAGTAAAATTCTTTGTTTCCAAATATGAAATCAACTTTGGGTACCCATTTGAGAGTTGTAGACGTGGTCTTGATTTGCGAGCGGAGACGTGTAGTTCTTGGGTTGCGTTTTCCCAACTTCGAGTCACATTACAGGCCCGAGTTTGAAGGAAGTGGGATTATGGGTTGAAAAGTAAAATTCTTTGTTTCCAAATATGAAATCAACTTTGGATACCCATTTGAGAGTTGTAGACGTGGTCTAGATTTGTGAATGGAGATGTGTAGTTCTTGGGCCACATTTTCTCAACTTCGTGTCACATTCCAGGGTCGAGTTTGAATGCAGTGGGATTATGGGTTGAAAAGTAAAATTCTCCGTTTCCAAATATGAAATCAACTTTGAATACCCATTTGATAGTTGTAGACAGGGTCTTGATTTGCGAACAGAGATGTGTAGTTCTTGCGCCATATTTTCTGAATTTTGGGTCACATTCCAGGCCCGAGTATGAACAAAATGGGACTATGGATTGGAAAGTAAAATTCTGCCTTTCCAAATATGAAATCAACTTTGGATACCCATTTGAGAGTTGTAGACGCATTCTTGATTTGTGAGTGGAGACATGTAGTTCTTGGGCTGCATTTTCTCAACTTCGGATGACATTCTAGGCCCAAGTTTGAACGAAGTGGGATTATGGGTTGAAAAGTAAAATTCCCTGTTTCCAAATATGAAATCAATTTTGGATACCCATTTGAGAGTTGTAGACGTGGTCTTGATTTGCGAGCAGAGACGTGTAGTTCTTGGGCAACATTTTCTCAACTTTGGATAACATTCCAGGCCCGAGTTTGAATGAAGTGGGATTATGGGTTGAAAAGTAAAATTCTTCGTTTCTAAATATGAAATCAACTTTGGATACCCATTTGAGACTTGTAGACGTGGTCTTGATTTGCGAGTGGAGACGTGTAGTTATTGGGCTGCATTTTCTCAACTTCGGGTCACATTCCAGGCCCGAGTTTGAACGAAGTGGGATTATGGGTTGAAAAGTAAAATTCTTCTTTTCCAAATATGAAATCAACTTTGGATACCCATTTGAGAGTTTTAGACGTAGTCTTGATTTGCGAGCGGAGACATGTAGTTCTTGGGTCACATTTTCTCAACTTCGGATCACATTCCAGGCCTGAGTTTGAACGAAGTGGGATTATGTGTTGAAAAGTAAAATTCTATGTTTCCAAATATGAAATCAACTTTGGATACCTTTTTTAGTGTTGTAGACGTGGTCTTGATTAGTGAGCGGAGACGTGTAGTTCTTAGGCCACAGATTCTCAACTTCGGGTTACATTCCAGGCCCGAGTTTGAACGAACTGGGATTATGGGTTCAAAAGTAAAATTCCCGATTTCCAAATATGAAATCAAATTTGGATATCCATTTCAGAGTTGGAGACGTGGCCTTGATCTGTGAACGGAGATGTGTAGTTCTTGGGGCACATTTTCTCATCTTCAGGTCACACATTCTAGGCCTAAGTTTGAAGGAAGTGGGATTACAGGTTGAAAAGTAAAATTCTTCGTTTCAACTATGAAATCAACTTTGGATACGCATTTGAGAGTTGTATATGTGGTCCTTATTTACAAGCAAAGACGTGTAGTTCTTGGGCTGCATTTTCTCAACTTCGGGTCACATTCCAGGCTCGAGTTTGAACAAAGAGCGATTATGGGTTGAAAAGTACAATTCTCTGTTTCAAAATATTAAATCAACATTTGATACCCATTTGAGAGTTGTAGATGTGGTCTTGATTTGTGAGCAGAGACGTGTAGTTCTTCGACCGCATTTTCTCAACTTCGGGTCACATTCAAGGCCCGAGTTTGAACAAAGTGGGATTATGGGTTGAAAAGTAAAATTCTCTGTTTCCAAATATGAAATCAACTTTGGATACCCATTTGAGAGTTGTAGATGTGGTCTTGATTTGTGAGTGGAGATGAGTAGTTCTTGGGCCGCATTTTTTGAACTTCGGGTCACATTCTAGACCCAAGTTTGAACGACGTGGGATTATGGGTTGAAAAGTATAATTCTCTTTTTCCAAATATGAAATCAACTTTGGATACCCATTTGAGTGTTGTAGACGTGGTTTTGATTTGCGAGCGGAGACATGTAGTTCTTGGGCCGCATTTTCTATACTTCGGATCAGATTCCACACTGTGTTTGAACGAAGTGGGACTATGGGTTGAAAAGTAAAATTATCCATTTCCAAATATGAAATCACTTTGGATCCATATTTTAGAGTTGTTTATGTGGTCTTGATTTGTGAGCGTAGACGTGTAGTTCTTGGGCCACAGATTCTGAACTTCTGGTCGACCGAGTTTGAACGAAGTGGGATTATGGGTTGAAAAGTAAAATTCTTCGTTTCCAAATATGAAATCAGCTTTGGATACCCATTTGAGAGTTGTAGACGTGGTCTTGATTTGCGAGCAGAGACATGTAGTTATTGGGGCACATTTTCTCAACTTCGGGTCACATTCTAGGCCTGTGTTTGAGTGAAGTGGGATTATGGGTTGAAAAGCAAAATTCTCCATTTCCAACTATGCAGTCAACTATGGATACCCATTTGAGAGTTGTATATGTGGTCTTGATTTAGGAGCGGAGACGTGCAGTTCTTGGCCCACATTTTCTCAACTTCGGGTCACATTCCAGGCCCAAGTTTGAACAAAGTGAGATTATGGGTGGAAAAGTAAAATTCTCTGTTTCCAAATATGAAACAAACTTTGGATACCCATTTCAGAGTTGTAGACGTGGTCTGGATTTGTGAGCGAAGACATGTAGTTCTTGGGCCGCATTTTCTCAATTTCGGATCACTTTCCATGCCTGTGTTGTAACGAAGTGGGAATATGAAATCAACTTTATATACGTATTTGAGAGTTTTTGACGTGGTCTTGATTTGTGAGCGGAGAAGTGTAGTTCTTGGGCTGCAGATTCTCAACTTTGGGTCACATTCCAAGCCCGAGTTTGAATGAAGTGGGATTATGGGTTGAAAAGTAAAATTCTTCGTTTCCAAATATGAAATCAACTTTGGATACCGATTTCAGAGTTGTAGATGTGGTCTTGATTTGCGAGCGGAGGTGTGTAGTTCTTGGGCCGCATTTTCTCAACTTCGGGTCACATTCCAAGCCCGAGTTTGAACGAAGTGGGATTGTGGGTTGAAAAGTAAAATTCTCTGTTTCCAAATATGAAATGAACTTTGGATACCCAATTGAGATTTCTAGATGTGGTCGTTATTTTCTAGCGGAGACATGTAGTTCTTGGGGCACGTTTTCTCAACTTCGGGTCTCATTCCAGGCCCGAGTTTGAACGAAGTGGGATTATGGGTTGAAAAGTAAAATTCTTCATTTCCAAATATGAAATCAACTTTGGATACCCATTTGAGAGTTGTAGACATGGTCTTGATTTGCGAGAGGAGACGTCTATTTTTTGGGCTGCATTTTCTCAACTTCAGGTCACATTCCAGGCCCGAGTTTGAACAAAGTGGGATTATGGGTTGAAAAGTAAAATTCTTCGTTTCAAAATATGAAATCAATTTTTGAGACCCATTTGAGAGTTGGAGACGTGGTCTTGATTTGCGAGCGTAGATGTGTAGTTCTTGGGCCACATCTTCTCAAATTCGGGTCACATTCCAGGGTCGAGTTTGAACGAAGTGCGATTATGGGTTGAAAAGTAAAATTTTCCATTTCCAAATATGAAATCAACTTTGGGTACCCATTTGAGAGTTGTAAACATGGTCTTGATTTGCGAATGGAGACATGTAGTTCTTGGGGCACATTTTCTCAACTTCGGGACCCATTCCAAGCCCGAGTTTGAACGAAGTGGGATTATGGGTCGAAAAGTAAAATTCTTCGTTTCCAAATATGAAATCACTTTTGGATACCCATATAAGGGTTGTAGAAGTGGTATTGATTTGCGAGTAGAGACGTGAAGTTTTTGGGCAACATCTTCTCAACTTCGGGTCATATTCCGGGCCCTAGTTTGAACGAAGTGGGATTATAGGTTGAAATGTAAAATTCTCCGTTTCCAAATATGAAATCAACTTTGGATACCCATTTGAGAGTTGTAGATGTGGTCTTGATTTGCGAACGGAGACGTGTATTTCTTGGGCCAAATTTTCTCAAGTTCGGGTCACATTCCAGGCCCGAGTTTTAACGAAGTGGGATTATGGTTTGAAAAGAAAAATTCTCTATTTCTAGATATGAAATCAACTTTTGATACCCATTTGAGAGTTGTAGATGTGGTCATCATTTGCGAGCAAAGATGTGTAGTTCTTGGGACGCATTTTCTCAATTTCGGGTCACATTCTAGGCTCGAGTTTGAACGAAGTGGGATTATGGGTTGAAAAGAAAAAATCTCCATTTCCAAATATGAAATCAAATTTGGATACCCATTTCAGAGTTGTAGACATGGGCCTTATTTGCGAAAGGAGACATGTAGTTCCTGGGCTGCATCTTCTCAAATTTCGGTCACATTCCAGGCCCAAGTTTGAACGAAGTGGGATTATGGGTTGAAAAGTAAAATTTTTTGTTTCAAAATATGAAATCAAGTTTGGATACCCATTTGAGAGTTGGAGACGTGGTCTTGATTTACGAGCGGAGATGTGTAGTTCTTGGGGTGCATATTCTCAACTTCGGGTCACATTCCAGGCCCGAGTTTGAACGAAGTGATATTATGGGTTGAAAAGTAAAATTCTTCGTTTCCAAATATGAAATCAACTTTGGATAGCCATTTCAAATATGTAGGCGTGCTCTTGATTTAAGAATGGAGATGTCTTCGAAGTTCTTGGGCCACATTTTCTCAACCTTGGGTGACATTCCAGGTAAGAGTTTGAACAAAGTTGTTATTATGGGTTGAAAAGTAAAATTCTTTGTTTCGAAATATGAAATCAACTTTGGATACCCATTTGAGAGTTGTAGATGTTGTCGTGATTTGTGAATGGATACACGTAGTTCTTGGGTCGCATTTTCTCAACTTCAGGTCAAATTCCAGGCTCGAGTTTGAACGAATTGGGATTATGGGTTGACAATTAAATTTCTTTGTTTCCAAATATAAAATCACCTTCGGATACCGATTTGAGAGTTGTAGATGTGGTCTTGATTTGCGAAGGGAGACGTGTATTTCTTGGCTCGCATTTTCTCAACTTCAGGACACATTCCAAGCCCGAGTTTGAACGAAGTGGGACTGTGGGTTGAAAAGTAAAATTCTCTCTTTCCAAATATGAAATCAAGTTTGGATACCCATTTGAGATTTGTAGACATGGTCTTGATTTGCTAGCGGAGACGTGTAGTTCTTGGGCTGCATTTTCCCAACTTCGGGTCACATTCCAGGCCCGAGTTTGAAATAAGTGGGATTATGGGTTGAAAATTAAAATTCTTTGTTTCCAAAAATGAAATCAACTTTGGATACCCATTTGAGAGTTGTAGACGTGGTCTTGATTTCCGAACGGAGATGTGTAGTTCTTGGGCCTCATTTTCTTAACTTCGAGTGACATTCCAGGCCTGAGTTTGAACGAAGTGGGATTATGGGTTGAAAAGTAAAATTCTCCGTTTCCAAATATGAAATCAACTTTGCATACCCATTTGAGAGATGTAGACGTGGTCTGGATTTGTGAGCGGAGACGTGTAGTTCTTGGGCCACACATTTTCTCAACTTCGGGTAACATTCTAGGGCTGAGTTTGAACGAAGTGGGATTATGGGTTGAAAAGTAAAATTCTTCGTTTCCAAATATGAAATCAACTTTGGATACCCATTTGAGAGTTGTAGACAGGGTCTTGATTTGCAGAAAAAGAAATGTAGTTCTTACGCCGTATTTTCTCAACTTCGGGTCACATTCCAGGCCCGAGTTTCAACGAAGTGGGACTATGGGTTCAAAAGTAAAATTCTTCGTTTCCAAATATGAATCCAACTTTGGATACCCATTTGAGAGTTGTAGACATGGTCTTGATTTGCGAGTGGAGACATGTAGTTCTTCGGCCGCATTTTCTCAAATTCAGATCACATTCCAGGCCCAAGTTTGAACGAAGTGGGATTATGGGTTGAAAAGTAAAATTTTCCGTTTCCAAATATGAAATCAACTTTGTATACCCAATTGAGAGTTGTAGACGTGGTCTTGATTTGAGAACGGAGATGTGTAGTTCTTGGGCCGCATTTTCTCAACTTCGGCTAACATTCCAGGCCTGATTTTGAACGAAGTGGGATTATGGGTTGAAAAGTAAAATTCTCCGTTTCAAAATATGAAATCAACTTTGCATACCCATTTGAGAGTTGTAGACGTGGTCTAGATTTGCGAGCGGAGATGTGTAGTTCTTGGGCCACATTTTCTCAACTTCGAGTCACATTCCAGGGCCAAGTTTGAACGAAGTGGGATTATGGGTTGAGAAGTAATATTCTCCATTTCCAAATATGAAATCAACTTTGGATACCCATTTGAGAGTTGTAGACGTGCTCTTGATTTGCGAGCGGAGACGTGTAGTTTTTGGGCCGCATTTTCTCAACTTCGGGTCACATTCCAGGCCCGAGTTTGAACAAAGTGGGATTATGGGTTGAAAAGTAAAATTCTTCGTTTCCAAATATGAAATCAACTTTGGATACCCATTTGAGAATTGTAGACGTGGTCTTGATTTGCGAGCGGAGACGTGTAGTTTTGGGCCGCATTTTCTCAACTTTGGGTCAACGAAGTGGTATTATGGGTTGAAAAGTAAAATTCTCTCTTTCCAAATATGAAATCATCTTTGTATACCCATTTGAGAGTTGTAGACATGTTCTTGATTCGCGAGCAGAGACCTGTAGTTCTTGGGCTGCATTTTCTCAACTTTGGATCACATTCCATGCCTGAGTTTGAACGAAGTGGGATTATGGGTTGAAAAGTAAAATTCTTTGTTTCTGAATATCAAATCAACTTTGGATACCCGTTTGAGAGTTGTAGACTTTGTATTGATTTGCAAGCGGAGACATGTATTTCTTGGGCTGCATTTTTTCAACTTCGGATCACATTCCAGGCCCGAGTTTGAACGAAGTGGGATTATGGGTTGAAAAGTAAAATTTTTCCATTTCCAAATATGAAATCAACTTTGGGTACCCATTTGAGAGTTGTGGACGTGGTCTTGATTTGCGAACGGAGACGTGTAGTTCTTGGGGCACATTTTCTCAAGTTCGGGTCACATTCCAAGCCCGAGTTTGAACAAAGTGGGATTATGGTTTGAAAAGTACTTTTCTTTGTTTCCAAATATGAAATCAACTTTGGATACCCATATGAGAGTTGTAGACGTGGTATTGATTTGCGAGCAGGGACGTGTAGTTTTTGGGCCACATCTTCTCGACTTCGGGTCACATTCCAGGCTCGAGTTTGAACGAAGTGGGATTATAGGTTGAAATGTAAAATTCTCCATTTCCAAATATGAAATCAACTTTGGATACCCATTTGAGAGTTGTAGAGGTGGTCTTGATTTGCGAACGGAGACGTGTATTTCTTGGGCCAAATTTTTCAAGTTTGGGTCACATTCAAGGCTCAAGTTTTAACGAAGTGGGATTATGGGTTGAAAAGAAAAATTCTCCATTTCCAAATATGAAATCAACTTTGGATACCTATTTGAGATTTGTAGACGTGGTCATCATTTGCGAGCAGAGACGTGTAGTTCTTGGGACGCATTTTCTCAATTTCGGGTCACATTCCAGGCCCGAGTTTGAACGAAGTGGTAGTATGGGTTGAAAAGTAAAATTCTTTGTTTCCAAATATGAAATCAACTTTGGATACCCATTTGAGACCTGTAGACGTGGTCTTGATTTGCGAACAGAGACCTGCAGTTCTTACGCCGTATTTTCTCAACTTCGGGTCACATTCCAGGCCCGAATTTGAACGAAATGGGACTATGGATTGAAAAGTAAAATTCGTCGTTTCCAAATATGAAATCAACTTTGGATACCCATTTGAGAGTTGTAGACGTGGTCTTGATTTGTGAGCAGAGACATGTAGTTCTTGGGCCGCATTTTCTCAACTTCAGATCACATTCCAGGCCCAAGTTTGAACGAAGTGGGATTATGGGTTGAAAAGTAAAATTCTTTGTTTCCAAATATGAAATCAACTTTGGATACCCACTTGAGAGTTGTATACGTGGTCTTGATGTGCGAGCGGAGACGTGTAGTTATTGGGCAACATTTTCTCAACTTTGGATAACATTCCAGGCCCTAGTTTTAAGGAAGTGGGATTATGGGTTGAAAAGTAAATTTCTCCATTTCCAAATATGAAATCAACCCTGGATACCCATTTGAGAGTTGTAGACGTGGTCTTGATTTGTGAGTGGAGACGTGTAGTTCAAGGGCCACATTTTTACACTCCAGGTCACATTCCATGCCCAAGTTTGAACGAACTGAGATTATGGGTTGAAAAGTAAAATTTTTTGTTTCCAAATATGAAATCAACTTTGGATACCCATTTGAGAGTTGTAGACGTGGTCTTGATTTGCTAGCGGAGACGTGTAATTCTTGGGCTGCATTTTCTTAACTTCGGCTCGCATTCCAGGCCCAAGTTTGAATGAAGTGTGATTATGGGTTGAAAAGTAAAATTCTCCATTTCCAAATATGAAATCAACTTTTGATACCCATTTGAGAGTTGTAGATGTGGTCTTGATTTGCGAGTGGAGACGTGTAGTTCTTGGGCCGCATTTTCTCAACTTTGGGTCAACGAAGTATTATTATGGGTTGAAAAGTAAAATTCGTTGTTTCCAAATATGAAATCAACAATGTATACCAATTTGAGAGTTCTAGACATGTTCTTGATTCGCGAGAGGAGACGTTTAGTTCTTGGGCCACATTTTCTCAACTTCAGGTCACATTCCAGGCGCGAGTTTGAATGAAGTGTGATTATGGATTGAAAAGTAAAATCTCTGTTTCCAAATATGAAATCAACTTTGGATACCCATTTGAGATTCGTAGACATGGTCTTGATTTGCGAGCGGACACGTGTACTTCTTGGGTCACATTTTCTCAACTTCCGGTCACATTCCAGCCCCGAGTTTGAGCGAAGTGGGATTATGGGTTGAAAAGTAAAATTCTTCATTTCCAAATATGAAATCTACTTTGGATACCCATTTGAGAGTTGTATACGTGGTCTTGATTTGCGAGTCGAGACATGTAGTTCTTAGGCCGCATTTTCTCAACTTCGGGTCACATTCTAGGTCCAAGTTTGAACAAAGTGGGATTATGGGTTGAAAAGTAAAATTCTCGATTTCCAACTATGAAATCAACTTTGGATACCCATTTGAGAGTTGTAGCTTTGGTCTTGATTTGCGAGCAGAGACGTGTAGTTCTTGGGCCAGATTTTCTCATCTTCGAGTCACATTACAGGCCAGAGTTTGAACAAAGTGGGATTATGGATTTAAAAGTAAAATTCTTCGTTTCCAAATATGAAATCAACTTTGGATACCCATTTGAGAGTTGTAGACGTGGTCTTGATTTGCGAGTGGAGGCATGTAGTTCTTGGGCCGCATTTTCTCAACTTCGAGTCACATTCTAGGCCCGAGTTTGAACGAAGTGGGATTATAGATTTAAAAGTAAAATTTTCCGTTTCAAAATATGAAATCAACTCTGGAAACCCATTTGAGAGTTGTAGACATGGTCTTGATTTGCGAGGGGAGACATGTAGTTCTTGGGCCGCATTTTCTCAACTTCAAATCACATTCCCAACCTGAGTTTGAACGAAGTGGGATTATGGGTTGAAAAGTAAAATTCTCTGTTTCCAAATATGAAATCAACTTTGGATACCTATTTGAGAGTTGTAGACGTGGTCTTGATTTGTGAGCAGAGACATGTAGTTCCTGGGCCACATATTCTCATCTTCGGGTCACATTCCAAGCCCAAGTTTGAAGGAAGTGGGATTATGGGTTGAAAAGTAAAATTCTCTGTTTCCAAATTTGAAATCAAATTTGGATACCCATTTGAGAGTTGGAGACGCGGTCTTGATTTGCGAATGGAGATGTGTAGTTATTGGGGCGCATTTTCTGAACTTCGCGTCATATTCCAGTCCTGAGTTTGAGCAAAGTCGGATTATGGGTTGAAAAGTAAAATTCTTCATTTCCAACTATGAAGTCAACTTTGGATACCCATTTGAGAGTTGTAGATTTGGTCTTGATTTACGAGTGGAGACGCGCATTTCTTGGTTCGCATTTTCTCAACTTCGGGTCACATTCCTGGCCCAAGTTTGAACAAAGTGCGATTATGGGTGGAAAAGTAAAATTCTCTGTTTCCAAATATGAAATCAACTTTGGATACCCATTTGAGAGTTGTAGACATGGTCTTGTTTTGCGAGTGGAGACGTACAGTTCTTGGGCTGCATTTTCTCAACTTTGGGTCACATTCCAGGCCTGAGTTTGAACGAAGTGGGATTATGGGTTGAAAAGTAAAATTCTCCATTTCCAAATATGAAATCAACATTGGATACCCATTTGAGAGTTGTAGACATAGTCTTGATTTGTGAGTGGAGACGTAAAGTTATTGTGCCGCATTTTCTCAACTTCGGATCACTTTCCAGGCCCGAGTTTGAAAGAAGTGGGATTATGGGTTGAAAAGTAAAATTCTCTGTTTCCAAATATGAAATCAACTTTATATACGTATTTGAGAGTTGTTGACGTGGTCTTGATTTGTGAGCGGAGATGTGTAGTTCTTGGGCCACAGATTCTCAACTTCGGGTCACATTCTAGGCCCGAGTTTGAACGAAGTGGGATTATGGGTTGAAAAGTAAAATTCTTCGTTTCCAAATATGAAATCAACTTTGGATACCCATTTGAGAGTTGTAGATGTGATCTTGATTTCCGAGCGGAGACGTGTAGTCCTTGGGCCGCATTATCTCAACTGCGGGTCACATTCCAAGTTTGAACGAAGTGGGATTATGGGTTGAAAAGTAAAATTCTTTGTTTCCAAATATGAATTGAACTTTGGATACCCAATTGAGATTTGTAGACGTGGTCTTTATTTTCTAGCGGAGACATGTAGTTCTTGGGGCACGTTTTCTCAACTTCGGGTCTCATTCCAGGCTCGAGTTTGAACGAAGTGGGATTATGGGTTGAAAAGTAAAATTCCTTGTTTCCAAATATGAGATCATCTTTGGATACCCATTTGAGAGTTGTAGACATGGTCTTGACTTGCGAGAGGAGACGTGTATTTTTTGGGCTGCATTTTCTCAACTTCGGGTCACATCCCAGGCCCGAGTTTGAAGAAAGTGGGATTATGGGTTGAAAAGTAAAATTGTTCGTTTCAAAATATAAAATCAATTTTTGAGACCCAATTGAGAGTTCAAGACGTGGTCTTGATTTGTGAGCATAGACGTGTAGTTCTTGGGCCACATCTTCGAAACTTTGGGTCACATTCCAGGCCTGAGTTTGAACGAATTGCGATTATGGGTTGAAAAGTAAAATTTTCCATTTCCAGATATGAAATCAACTTTGAATACTCATTTGAGAGTTGTAGACGTGGTTCTTATTTGCGAACGGAGACGTGTAGTTCTTGGGGCACATTTTCTCAACTTCGGCTCACATTCCAAGCCCGAGTTTGAATGAAATGGGATTATGGGTTGAAAAGTAAAATTCTTCGTTTCCAAATATGAAATAAACTTTGGATACCCATTTGAGAGTTGTAGACGTGGTCTTGATTTCCGAATAGAGATGTGTAGTTCTTGGGCCACATTTTCTCAACTTCGGGTGACATTCCATACCTGAGTTTGAACGAAGTGGGATTATGGGTTGAAAAGTAAAATTCTCCATTTCCAAATATGAAATCAACTTTGCATACCCATTTGAGAGATGTAGACGTGGTCTAGATTTGTGAGTGGAGACGTGTAGTTCTTGGGCCACATTTTCTCAACTTCGGGTCACATTCCAGGGCTGAGTTTGAACGAAGTGGGATTATGGGTTGAAAAGTAAAATTCTTCGTTTCCAAATATAAAATCAACTTTGGATACCCATTTGAGGGTTATAGATATGGTCTTGACTTGCGAATGGAGACATGTAGTTTTTTCTCTGTATTTTCTCAACTTCGAGTCACATTCCAGGCCCGAGTTTGAACGAGGTGGGACTATGGGTTGAAAAGTAAAATTCTTCGTTTCCAAATATGAAATCAACTTTGGATACCCATTTGAGAGTTGTAGACATGGTCTTGATTTGTGAGTGGAGACATGTAGTTCTTGGGTCGCATTTTCTCAACTTCAGATCATATTCCAAGCCCAAGTTTGAACCAAGTGGGATTATGGGTTGAAAAGTAAAATTCTCCGTTTCCAAATATGAAATCAACTTTGGATACCCATTTGAGAGTTGTATACTTGGTCTTGATTTGCGAACGAAGATGTGTAGTTCTTTGGCCGCATTTTCTCAACTTCGAGTGACATTCCAGGCCTGAGTTTGAACGAAGTGGGATTATGGGTTGAAAAGTAAAATTCTTCGTTCCCAAATATCAAATCAACTTTGCATACCCATTTGAGAGTTGTAGACGTGGTCTGGATTTGCGAGCGGAGACGTGTAGTTCTTGGGCCACATTTTCTCAACTTCGGGTCACATTCTAGGGCCGAGTTTGAACGAAGTGGGATTATGGGTTGAAACGTAAAATTCTTTGTTTCCAAATATGAAATCAACTTGGGATACCCATTTGAGAGTTGTAGACATGGTCTTGATTTGCGAGCGGAGACATGTAGTTCTTGGGCCGCATTTTCTCAACTTCAGATCACATTCCAGGCCCACGTTTGAATGAACTGGGATTATGGGTTGAAAAGTAAAATTCTTTGTTTCCAAATATGAAATCAACTTTGGATACCCATTTGAGAGTTGTAGACGTGGTCTTAATTTGCCAGCGGAGACATGTAACTCTTGGGCTGCATTTTCTTGCAGAACGTGGTCTTGATTTGTGAGAAGAGACGTGTAGTTCTTGCGGAACGTTTTCTCAACTTTGGATAATATTCCAGGCCCGAGTTCTAAGGAAGTGGGATTATGGGTTGAAAAGAAAAATTCTCCATTTCCAAATATGAAATCAACTTTGGATACCAATTTGAGAGTTGTAGACATGGTCTTGATTTGTGAGCGGAGACGTGTAGTTCTTGGGCTACATTTTTACACTCCGGGTCACATTCCATGCCCAAGTTTGAACGAACTGAGATTATGGGTTGAAAAGTAAAATTCTTTGTTTCCAAATAAGAAATCAACTTTGGATACCCATTTGAAAGTTGTAGACGTGGTCTTAATTTGCCAGTGGAGACATGTAACTCTTGGGCTGCATTTTCTTAATTTCGACTCACATTCCAGGCCCAAGTTTGAATGAAGTGTGATTATGGGTTGAAAAGTAAAATTCTCCATTTTGAAATATGAAATCAACTTTTGATACCCATTTGAGAGTTGTAGATGTGGTCTTGATTTGCGAGCGGAGACGTGTAGTTCTTGGGCCGCATTTTCTCAACTTTGGGTCAACAAAGTGGTATTATGGGTTGAAAAGTAAAATTCTTTGTTTCCAAATATGAAATCAACATTGTATACCAATTTGAGAGTTGTAGACATGTTCTTGATTCGCAAGAGGAGACGTTTAGTTCTTGGGCCACATTTTCTCAACTTCAGGTCACATTCCAGGCCCGAGTTTGAATGAAGTGTGATTATGGGTTGAAAAGTAAAATCTCTGTTTCCAAATATGAACTCAACTTTGGATACCCATTTGAGAGTTGTAGACATGGTCTTGATTTGCGTGCTGACACGTGTACTTCTTTGGTCGCATTTTCTCAACTTCGGGTCACATTCCTGGCCCGAGTTTGAACTAAGTGCGATTATGGGTTGAAAAGTAAAATTCTTCGTTTCCAAATACGAAATCAAATTTGGATACCCATTTGAGGTATAGACATGGTCTTGATTTGCGAGCAGAGACATGTAGTTCTTGGGCCGCATTTTCTCAACTTCGGGTCACATTCCATGCCTGAGTTTGAACGAAGTGGGATTATGGATTGAAAAGTTAAATTCTTTGTTTCCAAATATGAAATCAACTTTTGATACCCATTTGAGAGTTGTAGACGTGGTCTTGATTTGCGAGCGGAGACGTGTAGTTCTTGGGATGCGTTTTCCCAACTTCGAGTCACATTCCAGGCCCGAGTTTGAAGGAAGTGGGATTATGGGTTGAAAAGTAAAATTCTTTGTTTCCAAATATGAAATCAACTTTGAATACCCATTTGAGAGTTGTAGATGTGGTCTGGATTTGCGAGCGGAGACGTGTAGTTCTTGGGCCACATTTTCTCAACTTCGGGTCACATTCCAGAGTCGAGTTTGAACGAAGAGGGATTATGGGTTGAAAAGTAAAATTCTCTGTTTCCAAATATGAAAGAAACTTTGGATACCCATTTGAGAGTTGTAGACAGGGTCTTGATTTGCGAACAGAGATGTGTAGTTCTTACGCAGTATTTTCTCAACTTCGAGTCACATTCCAGGCCCGAGTTTGAACGAAATGGGATGATGGATTGAAAAGTAAAATTCGTCGTTTCCAAATATGAAATCAACTTTGGATACCCATTTGGGAGTTGTAGACGTGGTCTTGATTTGCGAGCGGAGACATGTAGTTCTTGGGCCGCATTTTCTCAACCTCAGATCACATTCCATGCCAAAGTTTGAATGAAGTGGGATTATGGGTTGAAAAGTAAAATTCTTTGTTTCCAAATATGAAATCAACTTTGGATACCCATTTGAGAGTTGTAGACGTGGTCTTGATATGCGAGCGGAGACGTGTAGTTCTTGGGCAACATTTTCTCAACTTTGGATAACATTCCAGGCCCGAGTTTTAAGGAAGTGGGATTATGGGTTGAAAAGTAAAATTCTCCATTTCCAATTATGAAATCAACTTTGGATACCCATTTGAGAGTTGTAGACGTGGTCTTGATTTGCGAGCGGAGACGTGTAGTTCTTGGGCCGCATTTTTACACTATGTGTCACATTCCAGGCCCAAGTTTGAACGAAGTGGGATTATGGGTTGAAAAGTAAAATTGTTCGTTTCCAAATACGAAATCAACTTTGGATACCCAATTGAGAGTTGTAGACATGGTCTTGATTTGCGAACGGAGATGTGTAGTTCTTGGGCCGCATTTTCTCAACTTCGGCTCACATTCCAGGCCCAAGTTTGAATGAAGTGTGATTATGAGTTGAAAAGTAAAATTCTCCATTTCCAAATATGAAATCAACTTTTTATACCCATTTGAGAGTTGTAGACGTGGTCTTGATTTGCGAGCGGAGACGTGTAGGTCTTGGGCGCATTTTCTCAACTTTGGGTCAACGAAGTGGTATTATGGGTTGAAAAGTAAAATTCTTTGTTTCCAAATATGAAATCAACATTGTATACCGATTTGAGAGTTGTAGACATGTTCTTGATTCGCGAGAGGAGACGTTTAGTTCTTGGGCCACATTTTCTCAACTTCAGGTCACATTCCAGGCCCGAGTTTGAATGAAGTGTGATTATGGGTTGAAAAGTAAACTCTCCATTTTTAAATATGAAACCAACTTTGGATACCCATTTGAGAGTTGTAGACATGGTCTTGATTTTTGAGTGGACAAGTGTACTTCTTGGGTCGCATTTTCTCAACTTCGGGTCAGATTCCAGGCCCGAGTTTGAACTAAGTGCGATTATGGGTTGAAAAGTAAAATTCTTCATTTCCAAATATGAAATCAACTTTGGATACCCATTTGAGAGTTGTAGACGTGGTCTTGATTTGCGAGCGGAGACATGTAGTTCTTGGGCTGCATTTTCTCAACTTCGGGTGACATTCCATGCCTGAGTTTGAACGAAGTGGGATTATGGGTTGAAAAGTAAAATTCTTTGTTTGCAAATATGAAATCAACTTTGGATACCCATTTGAGAGTTGTAGACATGGTCTTGATTTGCGAGTGGAGACGTGTAGTTCTTGGGTTGCGTTTTCCCAACTTCGAGTCACATTACAGGCCCGAGTTTGAAAGAAGTGGGATTATGGGTTGAAAAGTAAAATTCTCTATTTCCAAATATGAAATCAACTTTGGATACCCATTTGAGAGTTGTAGACGTGGTCTGGATTTGTGAACGGAGACGTGTAGTTCTTGGGCCACATTTTCTCAACTTCGTGTCACATTCCAGGGTTGAGTTTGAACGAAGAGGGATTATGGGTTAAAAAGTAAAATTCTCTGTTTCCAAATATGAAAGAAACTTTGGATACCCATTCTTACGTCGTATTTTCTCAACTTCGGGTCACATTCCAGGCCCGAGTTTGAACGAAATGGGACTATGGATTGAAAAGTAAAATTTGTCTTTTCCAAATATGAAATCAACTTTTAATACCCATTTGAGAGTTGTAGACGTGGTCTTGATTTGCGAGCTGAGACATGTAGTTCTTGGGACGCATTTTCTCAACTTCAGATCACATTCCAGGCCCAAGTTTGAACGAAGTGGGATTATGGGTTGAAAAGTAATATTCTTTGTTTCCAAATATGAAATCAGCTTTGGATACCCATTTGAGAGTTGTAGACGTGGTCTTGATTTGCGAGCAGAGACGTGTAGTTCTTGGGCAACATTTTCTCAACTTTGGATAACATTCCAGGCCCGAGTTTTAAGGAAGTGGGATTATGGGTTGAAAAGTAAATTTCTCCATTTCCAAATATCAAATCAACTTTGGATACCCATTTGAGAGTTGTAGATGTGGTCTTGATTTGCGAGCGGAGACGTGTAGTTCTTGGGCCGCATTTTTACACTCCGGGTCACATTCCATGCCCAAGTTTGAACGAACTGAGATTATGCGTTGAAAAGTAAAATTCTCTATTTCCAAATATGAAATCAACTTTGGATACCCATTTGAGAGTTGTAGATGTGGTCTTGATTTGCCAGCGGAGACGTGTAATTCTTGGGCTGCATTTGCTTAACTTTGGCTCACATTCCAGGGCTAAGTTTGAATGAAGTGTGATTATGGGTTGAAAAGTAAAATTTTCCATTTCCAAATATGAAAGTAACTTTTGATACCCATTTGAGAGTTTTAGACGTGGTCTTGATTTGCGAGCAGATACGCGTAGTTCTTGGGTTGCGTTTTCCCAACTTCGAGTCACATTACAGGCCCGAGTTTGAAGGAAGTGGGATTATGGGTTGAAAAGTAAAATTCTCTGTTTCCAAATATGAAATCAACTTTGGATACCCATTTGAGAGTTGTAGACGTGGTCTGGATTTGTGAACGGAGACGTGTAGTTCTTGGGCCACATTTTTTCAACTTCGTGTCACATTCCAGGGCCGAGTTTGAACGAAGAGGGATTATGGGTTGAAAAGTAAAAATCTTTGTTTCCAAATATGAAAGAAACTTTGGATACCCATTTGACAGTTGTAGACAGGGTATTGATTTGCGAACAAAGACATGTAGTTCTTACGCCGTATTTTCTCAACTTCGAGTCACATTCCAGGCCTGAGTTTGAACGAAATGGGACTATGGATTGAAAAGTAAAATCCGTCGTTTCCAAATATGAAATCAACTTTGGATACCCATTTCAGAGTTGTAGACGTGGTCTTGATTTGCGAGCCGAGACATGTAGTTCTTGGGATGCATTTTCTCAACTTCAGATCACATTCCAGGCCCAAGTTTGAACGAAGTGGGATTATGGGTTGAAAAGTAAAATTCTTTGTTTCCAAATATGAAATCAACTTTGGATACCCATTTGAGAGTTGTAGACGTGGTGTTGATTTGTGAGCAGAGACGTGTAGTTCTTGGGCAACATTTTTTCAACTTTGGATAACATTCCAGGCCCGAGTTTTAAGGAAGTGGGATTATGGGTTGAAAAGTAAAATTCTCCATTTCCAAATATGAAATCAACTTTAGATACCCATTTGAGAGTTGTAGACGTGGTCTTGATTTGTGAGCGGAGACATGTAGTTCTTGGGCCGCATTTTTACACTCCGGGTCACATTCCATGCCCAAGTTTGAACAAACTGAGATTATGGGTCTAAAAGTAAAATTCTCTATTTCCAAATATGAAATCAACTTTGGATACCCATTTGAGAGTTGTAGACGTGGTCTTGATTTGCCAGCAGAGATGTGTAATTCTTGGGCTGCATTTTCTTAACTTCGGCTCACATTCCAGGCCCAAGTTTGAATATGGGTTGAAAAGTAAAATTTTCCATTTCCAAATATGAAATCAACTTTTGATACCCATTTGAGAGTTGTAGACGTGGTCGTGATTTGCGAGAGGAGACGTTTAGTTCTCGGGCCACATTTTCTCAACTTCAGGTCACATTCGAGGCCTGAGTTTGAATGAAGTGTGATTATGGGTTGAAATGTAAAATCTTCGTTTCCAAATATGAAATCAACTTTGGATACCCATTTGAGAGTTCTAGACATGGTCTTGATTTGCGAGCAGACACGTGTGCTTCTTGGGTCACATTTTCTCAACTTCGGGTCATATTCCAGGCCCGAGTTTGAACTAAGTGCGATTATGGGTTGAAAAGTAAAATTCTTCATTTCCAAATACGAAATCAACTTTGGATACCCATTTGAGAGTTGTAGACGTGGTCTTGATTTGCGAGCGGAGACATGTAGTTCTTTGGCCGCATTTACTCAACTTCAGGTCACATTCCATGCCTGAGTTTGAACAGAGTGGGATTATGGGTTGAAAAGTAAAATTCTTTGTTTCCAAATATGAAATCAACTTTGGATACCTATTTGAGAGTTGGAGATGTGGTCTTGATTTGCGAGCCGAGACGTGTAGTTCTTGGGCTGCGTTTTCCCAGCTTCGAGTCACATTCCAGGCCCGAGTTTGAAGGAAGTGGGATTATGGGTTGAAAAGTAAAATTCTGTGTTTCCAAATATGAAATCAACATTGGATACCCATTTGAGAATTTTAGACCTGGTCTTGATTTGCGAGCGGAGACGTGTAGTTCTTGGGCCGTGTTTTCTCAACTTCGAGTCACATTCCAGGCCTGAGTTTGAACAAAGTCGGATTATGGGTTGAAAAGTAAAATTCTACGTTTCCAAATATGAAATCAACTTTGGATACCCATTTGAGAGTTGTAGATGTGGTCTTGATTTGCGAGCGGAGATGTGTAGTTGTTGGGATGCATTTTCTTAACTTCGGGTCACATTCGAATCCCAAGTTTGAACGAAGTGCGATTATGAGTTGAAAAGTAAAATTCCCCATTTCAAATATGTAATCAAATTTGGATACCCATTTCAGACTTTTAGACATGGTCCTTATTTACCAGCGAAGACGTGTAGTTCTTGGGCCGCATTTTCTCAAATTTAGATCACAGTCTAGGCCCGAGTTTGAACGAAGTGGGATTATGGGTTGAAAATTAAAATTCTTTGTTTCCAAATATGAAATCAACTTTGGATACCCATTTGAGAGTTGTAGACGTGGTCTTGATCTGCGAGCGGAGACGTGTAGTTCTTGGGGTGCATTTTCTCAACTTCGGGTCACATTTTATGCTCGAGTTTGAATGCAATGGTATTATGGGTTGAAAAGTAAAATTCTTCGTTTCCAAATATGAAATCAACTTTCGATACCCATTTGGGAGTTGTAGACAGAATCTTGATTTAAGAAACAAAGACGTGTAGTTCTTGTGCCATATTTTCTCAATTTCGGGTCACATTCCAGTCCTGAGTTTGAACGAAATGGGACTATGGATTGGAAAGTAAAATTCTTCCTTTCCAAATATGAAATCAACTTTGGATACCCATTTGAGAGTTGTAGACGCGTTCTTGATCACATTCTAGGCCCAAGTTTGAACGAAGTGGGATTATGGGTTGAAAAGTAAAATTCTCTGTTTCCAAATATGAAATCAACTTTGGATACCCATTTGAGAGTTGTAGATGTGGTCTTGATTTGCGAGCAAAGACGTGTAGTTCTTGGGCAACATTTTCTCAACTTCGGGTCAAATTCCACGCTGTGTTTGAACGAAGTGGGATTAGGGGTTTAAAAGTAAAATTCTCCATTTCCAAATATTAAATCAACATTTGATACCCCTTTGAGAGTTGTAGACGTGGTCTTGATTTGCGAGCGGAGACGTGTAGTTCTTCAACTGCATTTTCTCAACTTCGGGTCACATTCCAGGCCTGAGTTTGAACGAAGTGGGATTATGGGTTGAAAAGTAAAATTCTCCATTTCCAAATATGAAATCAACTTTGGATACCCATTTGAGAGTTGTAGACATGGTCTTGATTTGTGAGTGGAGACGTGTAGTTCTTGGGCCGCATTTTCTCTACTTCGGATCAGATTCCACGTTGTGTTTGAACGGAGTGGGATTAGGGGTTTAAAAGTAAAATTCTCCATTTCCAAATATGAAATCAACTTTGGATCCATATTTTAGAGTTCTTTACGTGGTCTTGATTTGTGAGCGTAGACGTGTAGTTCTTGGGCCACAGATTCTGAACTTCTGGTCGACTGAGTTTGAACGAAGTGGGATTATGGGTTGAAAAGTAAAATTCTTCGTTTCCAAATATGAAATCAACTTTGGATACCCATTTGAGAGTTGTAAACGTGGTCTTGATTTGCGAGCGGAGACATGTAGTTATTGGGGAACATTTTCTCAACTTCGGGTCACATTCCAGGCCTGCGTTTGAGCGAAGTGGGATTATGGGTTGAAAAGTAAAATTCTCCATTTCCAACTATGAAGTTAACTATGGATACCCATTTGAGAGTTGTAGATGTGGTCTTGATTTAGGAGAGGAGACGTGCAGTTCTTGGGCCGCATTTTCTCAACTTCGGGTCACATTCCAGGCCCAAGTTTGAACAAAGTGCGATTATGGGTGGAAAAGTAAAATTCTGTGTTTCCAAATATGAAACCAACTTTGGATACCCATTTGAGACTTGTAGACGTGGTCTGGATTTGCGAGCGGAGACATGTAGTTATTGGGCCGCATTTTCTCAATTTCGGATCACTTTCCATGCCCGTGTTGTAACGATGTGGGAATATGAAATCAACTTTATATACGTATTTGAGAGTTTGTGACGTGGTCTTGATTTGTGAGCGGAGACGTGTAGTTCTTGGGCCACAGATTCTCAACATTGGGTCACATTGCAAGCCCGAGTTTGAACGAAGTGGGATTATGGGTTGAAAAGTAAAATTCTTCATTTCCAAATATGAAATCAACTTTGGATACCGATTTGAGAGTTGTAGATGTGGACTTGATTTGAGAGAGGAGGTGTGTAGTTCTTGGGCTTCATTTTCTCAACTTCGGGTCACATTCCAAGCCCGAGTTTGAACGAAGTGGGATTGTGGGTTCAAAAGTAAAATTCTTTGTTTCCAAATATGAAATGAACTTTGGATACCCAATTGAGATTTCTAGATGTGGTCTTTATTTGCTAGCAGAGACATGTAGTTCTTGGGGCACGTTTTCTCAACTTCGGGTCTCATTCCAGGCCCGAGTTTGAACGAAGTGGGATTATGGGTTGAAAAGTAAAATTATTCATTCCCAAATATGAAATCAAATTTTGATACCCATTTGAGAGTTTTAGATATGGTCTTGATTTGCGAGAGGAGACGTCTATTTTTTGGGCTGCATTTTCTCAACTTCGGGTCACATTCCATGCCTGAGTTTGAACAAAGTGGGATTATGGGCAGAAAAGTAAAATTCTTTGTTTCAAAATATGAAATCAATTTTTGAGACCCATTTGAGAGTTGGAGACGTGGTCTTGATTTGCGAGCGTAGACGTGTAGTTCTTGCGCCACATATTCTCAAATTCGGGTCACATTCCAGGCCTGAGTTTCAACGAAGTGCGATTATGGGTTGAAAAGTAAAATTTTCCATTTCCAAATATGAAATCAACTTTAGGTACCCATTTGAGAGTTGTAGATGTGGTCTTGATTTGCGAACGGAGAGATGTAGTTCTTGGGGCACATTTTCTCAACTTCGTGTCCCATTCCAAGCCCGAGTTTGAACGAAGTGGGATTATGGGTTGAAAAGTAAAATTCTTCGTTTCCAAATATGAAATCAACTTTGGATACCCATATAAGAGTTGTAGACGTGGTATTGATTTGCAAGTAGAGACATGAAGTTTTTGGGCAGCATCTTCTCAACTTCGCGTCATATTCTAGGCCCTAGTTTGAACGAAGTGGGATTATAGGTTGAAATGTAAAATTCTCCGTTTCCAAATATGAAATCAACTTTGGATACCCATTTGAGAGTTGTAGACGTGGTCTTTATTTGCGAATGGAGACGTTTAATTCTTGGGCCAAATTTTCTCAAGTTCGGGTCACATTGCAGTCTCGAGTTTTAACAAAGTGGGATTATGGTTTGAAAAGATAAATTCTCCATTTCTAGATATGAAATCAACTTTGGATACCCATTTGAGAGTTGTATATGTGGTCATCATTTGCGAGCAGGGATGTGTAGTTCTTGGGATGCATTTTCTCAATTTGGGTTCACATTCCAGGCCCGCGTTTGAACGAAGTGGGATTATGGGTTGAAAAGTAAAATTGTTCGTTTCCAAATATGAAAACAACTTTGGATACCCATTTGAGACCTGTAGACGTGGTCTTGATTTGCGAACGGAGACATGTAGTTCTTGGGCCACATTTTCTCAACTTCGGGTCACATTCGAGGCCCGAGTTTGAACGAAGTGGGATTATGGGTTGAAAAGAAAAATTATCCATTTCCAAATACGAAATCAACTATGGATACCCATTTGAGAGTATTAGACATGGTCCTTATTTGCAAAAGGAGACATGTAGTTCCTGGGCCGCATCTTCTCAACTTCCGGTCACATTCCAGGCCCAAGTTTGACCGAAGTGGGATTATGGGTTGAAAAGTAAAATTCTTTGTTTCAAAATATGAAATCAAGTTTGGATACCCATTTGAGAGTTGGAGACATGGTCTTGATTTACGAGCGGAGATGTGTATTTCTTGGGGCGCATATTCTCAACTTCGGGTCACATTCCAGACCCGAGTTTGAACGAAGTGGGATTATGGGTTGAAAAGTAAAATTATCCGTTTCCAAGTATGAAATCAACTTTGGATAGCCATTTCAAAGTTGTAGGCGTGCTCTTGATTTACGAATGGAGACGTGTAGTTCTTGGGCCACATTTTCTCAACCTTGGGTGACATTCCAGGCCCGAGTTTGAACGAAGTTATTATTATGGGTTGAAAAGTAAAATTCTCATTTGAGAGTTGTAGACTTTGTCTTGATTTGCGAGTGGAGACATGTAGTTCTTGGGTCGCATTTTCTCAACTTCAGGTCAAATTCCAGGCCCGAGTTTGAACGAAGTGGGATTATGGGTTGAAAATTAAATTTATTTGTTTCCAGATATAAAATCACCTTTGGATACCGATTTGAGAGTTGTAGATGTGGTCTTGATTTGCGAAGGGAGACGTGTAGTTCTTCGCTCGTATTTTCTCAACTTCAGGACACATTCCAAGCCCGAGTTTGAACGAAGTGGGACTGTGGGTTGAAAAGTAAAATTCTCTCTTTCCAAATATGAAATCAAGTTTGGATACCCATTTGAGATTTGTAGACGTGGTCTTGATTTGTGAGTGGAGACATGTAGTTCTTGGGCCGCATTTTCCCAACTTTGGGTCACATTCCAGGCCCGAGTTTGAAATAAGTGGGATTATGGGTTGAAAAGTTAAATTCTTCATTTCCAAATATGAAATCAACTTTGGATACCCATTTGAGAGTTGTAGACATGGTCTTGATTTCCGAATGGAGATGTGTAGTTCTTGGGCCGCATTTTCTTAACTTCGGGTGACATTCCAGGCCTGAGTTTGAACGAAGTGGGATTATGGGTTGAAAAGTAAAATTCTCCGTTTCCAAATATGAAATCAACTTTGCATACCCATTTGAGAGATGTAGACGTGGTCTAGATTTTTGAGTGGAGACGTGTAGTTCTTGGGCCACACATTTTCTCAACTTCGGTTAACATTCCAGGGCTGAGTTTGAACGAAGTGGGATTATGGGTTGAAAAGTAAAATTCTTCGTTTCCAAATATGAAATCAACTTTGGATACCCATTTGAGAGTTGTAGACAGGGTCTTGATTTGCGAACAAAGAAGTGTAGTTCTTACGCCGTATTTTCTCAACTTCGGGTCACATTCCAGGCCCAAGTTTGAACGAAGTGGGACTATGGGTTGAAAAGTAAAATTCTTCGTTTCCAAATATGAAATCAACTTTGGATACCCATTTGAGAGTTGTAGACATGGTCTTGTTTTGCGAGTGGAGACATGTAGTTCTTGGGCCACATTTTCTCAACTTCGGATCACATTCCAGGCCCAAGTTTGAACGAAGTGGGATTATGGGTTGAAAAGTAAAATTCTTCGTTTCCAAATATGAAATCAACTTTGGATACCCAATTGAGAGTTGTAGACGTGGTCTTGATTTGCGAACGGAGATGTGTAGTTCTTGGGCCACATTTTCTTAACTTCGGCTAACATTCCAGGCCTGAGTTTGAACGAAGTGGGATTATGGGTTGAAAAGTAAAATTCTTCGTTTCAAAATATGAAATCAACTTTGCATACCCATTTGAGAGTTGTAGACATGGTCTGGATTTGCGAATGGAGACGTGTAGTTCTTGGGCCACATTTTCTCAACTTTGAGTCACATTCCAGGGCTGAGTTTGAACGAAGTGGGATTATGGGTTGAGAAGTAATATTCTCCATTTCCAAATATGAAATCAAATTTGGATACCCATTTGAGAGTTGTAGACGTGGTCTTGATTTGCAAGCAGAGACGTGTAGTTCTTGGGCCACATTTTCTCAACTTCGGATCACATTCCAGGCCCGAGTTTGAACGAAGTCGGATTATGGGTTGAAAAGTAAAATTCTTCGTTTCCAAATATGAAATCAACTTTGGATACCGAATTGGGAGTTGTAGACCTGTAGTTCTTGGGGTGCGTTTTCTCAACTTTGGGTCACATTCCAGGCCCAAGTTTGAACGAAGTGGGATTATGGGTTTAAAAGTGAAATTCTTCATTTCAAAATATGAAATCAACTTTGGATACCCATTTGAGAGTTGTATACGTGGTCTTTATTTGCGAGGGGAGACGTGTAGTTCTTGGCCCACATTTTCTCAACTTCGGGTCACATTCCAAGCCCGAGTTTGAACGTAGTGGCATTATGGGTTGAAAAGTTTCCAAATATGAAATCAACTTTGGATACCCATTTGAGAGAGGTAGAGGTGGTCTTGATTTGCGAGCAGAGACATGTAGTTCTTGTGGCGCATTTTCTCAACTTTGGGTCACATTCCAGACTCGATTTTGAACGAAATGGCATTATGGGTTAAAAAGTAAAATTCTTCGTTTCAAAATATGAAATCAACTTTGGGTACCCATTTGAGAATTGTAGATGTGGTCTTGATTTGCGAGCGGAGACGTGTAGTTCTTGGGCCGCATTTTCTCAACTTTGGGTCAACGAAGTGGTATTATGGGTTGAAAAGTAAAATTCTCTCTTTCCAAATATGAAGTCATCTTTGTATACCCATTTGAGAGTTGTAGACATGTTCTTGATTCACGAGCGGAGACCTGTAGTTCTTGGGATGCATTTTCTCAACTTCAGATCACATTCCAGGCCCAAGTTTGAACGAAGTGGGATTATGGGTTGAAAAGTAAAATTCTTTGTTTCCAAATATGAAATCAACTTTGGATACCCATTTGAGAGTTGTAGAC